>JAPMOR010048088.1:35623-64013 GCA_026543865.1 Argiope aurantia | reverse complement strand
TTATTATTTCAGCATTAATTATTATTTCAATTATTCAAATTATTATTTCAGCATTAAAATAGTATATCTGCGTCAAAGTTTGTACTTAATCCTTCTAAAGTTTGACTGATCGTTGGTTTGTATGTGAGTTTTGCATGTCATCAGCATAACTCATACAGGGCAACCATTTAGATAAATGAAATTTTAGATGCCCTCTTGTAATCGGAATTACATTTTTGTCCCAGTTGATTAAGCGATAGATAGCCAAATAAACAGTTTTCTCAACTGTGCTTCGAAACACTCAGCACATTTTACCTGCCAGGAAGTCACACTGAATGTACGAGAGAGTTACGAGGAGGATGTGCTACTAAGTTCATCAAATTTTGAAATTATCTTTTAAGTTTTTATTTAGCAGAGTATGTATATATTATCGTTTCCGGTTCGTCCAATTCCTTATCGTGTGTATCTGAAAAACTGTATATAAAGTAACTATGTATATGTCTATAAAACTGTATATGTCTGTATGTAAAGTTATTCAAGAGCTGAGACTTAGTAAAACAATGACACACTTGAGTGATGATTTTCATAATGTTCGTGTATTATATTATATCGCGTTAATACGAGAGAGGTGTTATCTTGATTTATCAAGCGATAAATCGATTTAAATCAAAATCTCCGAAAATAGTATGGCTTTCGAGAAAAAATTTCAAAAAAAAAAATCGACTACAAAAAATGGTTAACCCACTTATTAGTTCAAATGACAGCTGAATATTTTTATGAAGAAAGCGACTCCGATCCAGGACCATCATCTTACCTACGGAAATATTTTAGTAGGAATAAATATGGATTTTTTTTCATTTGTATTTACAAAATATGAGTGCAAATATTTATATCCTTATTAAAAATAAAAATTAATTTCCTTTCTTATTTTTGCTTTCTAATCTGGAATTCACCACGAATCACTGAATTTAATGAGGACATTAATGGCACACAGATTGATAACTTAAAATATAAGATACACCTTTTGTGGTATTTTTAAGCGCTTCATAACTCTTAAAAAATATATTTTCATGTTATGAAATTTTTATGTTGAGAATAATATGATCACAAGGTAAATTAATCAACATTTTCAAGAAATTGTCTTCACTTTTAGCTTTAAATCCATTTCTGGCTTGAACCTTAACACTACTGCCTCATGATCATTTGTGATTCATACCTACTATTTAATAATATTAAAACCATCTGTTTAAATAGGTAGTCCGGATATATAATAGAACGTCCAAGATGTTGATGCAGTTAGAATCAATCCCTTTACATGTACTTGAGAGAAAATATAGCTAAAAATATTTATGATTTTATTTTTAAAAAATCGTATTAAAAATATGAAATATTATGAAAATGAAAAACTGATATTGTTAATATTTTTATTCTGCAGATAAATAATTCTTTTGATTATTATAAGTGTTGTAATTATTCTTTTTTTCAAAATTTTGATGTTGGTTTCTTTTTTCGAATTCCTTTCAGCCTGTTCTGCCTTTTAGAGTATATTATATCCTTTTTTTAAAAGAAAAATCAATGAACTGAAAGGATCAATTCTCAAAAAGAAAATATCGAAATATGATTCACGCTTTTTCTCTCCAAAATGGTGCATTTATTTTTATTCTTCTGAGATGACTTCATTAGGTGGCGAAAAAAACATTCAGCGAATTAATTTTTTTAAAAAAAATTAGTTTCAAATAATATCGCTAGAAGGGTATTACCGTGAATTTCTGAACATAAACGAAACTGTGGTTGCTACAAAATCAACAAATATTCCCCAAAAATTTGTCGTGGGCATAGACGTTTTCTTAAAGCTTTGCCTTCTTCTGCTTTAACAGCAATCTTCACTTCTACCTCTTTGGAAACGGAGATTCCAGATCCAAGAATAAACAGACAACGGACGACTTTTCTTATCAAAATTTCACTGTTCTTTCCCAGAGTTCTCTTGCCGAGATTGAACGCCTTAGAAACCTAATATTAGTTCAAAATTTCCACAGAGTTCGAATAAAAATAATTGAATCAACAAAGCTCGTTCGCCTAAACTCAACATTTTTGTGGAAGGAAAGTGCATTGAAAATTTTTTTCGCGGTTGTTTGGAAGCTTTATAATTGTTATAAAGAATCACTTCGAAAAAAATTTGCATGTGTATTCTTATGTTTCGTATTTTGAGAATGGCAATCTAGTGGTCCGTATGCACTTGACTATATGTGGGGAAACGGTTTTATTTTGTAAATATAATTGAGAATAATGTTTTTTCTCACTTCATTTAGGGACCACTTTATTTTAGTAGCCCAGTGATAATGTCCCGTCTTCGAAACCGGAGGGCTTCAGATTCATAACCCGATTCCACCGAAGAACCGTGGTGTAAGTGGGTCTGGTACATGGTAACCTAGGGTCGGAGTCACATGTCCACGTATGGTGACAGCTCGGGCGTCGTCCTAGTCATCCGACCGCGGTTCAAAATTATGAAATTCCAAAATAGCCCTAATGTTGCTTTAAAATGGGACATTAATGTAACCAAACTAAAACCGCTAAATTTTAAAATAAATGGGATAGAATTGAGGTTTTATTTTTTAAATTATATTGATTTATGCATTTTTTCTTCTGAAAATACAACATAATAAATAAAAGTGAAGAAATGAAGAAATGGATATCTAAATGAAGAAATGGAAATCTAATAAGAGTAAAATAACGTCTTCACATTAATACGCTCATTGATGGCATGTTTAAAACCATTTTCAACACTAATAGAATATGAATTCAAGGGTTGAAATTGAAGAAGTTATTTTACTTATTGAGTACTGAAATAGTAATAGCATCATTATATTCAATAGTAATTGTATTATCTTGATCAAGACTGGCCAAATAAGAGAGTAGCGTAATTTTTTTTTAAAATTTATGACCTTATATATGTACAAAAACAACTTGTTAGGTTAAAATTATTTACAAATATCAAATAACGGTTCAATCACGAAACAGTTCCTTGATCAAATCAGAGAATAAGTTCCCCCCCCGCCCCAAAAAAAAATCCGCTAAAAGGCTGTTGGCTCTAATTCGGCTACTCCAGGACCGCTCCAGAAAATCCTAACACAGAAACCCGAATGACACGAAATTTCCCAAAAAATCAGGAATTACTTCTCCAGATACCAATGTCTCTACGAATCCCAATTCTAAGCCTCTCTTTCCTCTCCTCTCCTTTCGGAAAAAAAATTGCTGCATTTTATTTTATCAGATATCCGCCTCTGGTTTTCCCATTGATGAACTTGAGTTCCCTATCATCCAATAGTTGCTCAGCAACACTTCCTCAACGATTTCCACTCGATTGAGGGAGTGTCTGTTAAGGATGTATCTTTGTGGCCGACCCCTCTTGAACACATGTAAATTATAATCAATTCGCAGCTAACATCGGCCGAAGTGCACTAACGACGGGGCACACAACTGTGTCCCCGTACCTGGATAGCAACAGATGACCAAATAGAATGACTCTCCTAGTGAAAAGAATCCACATCTAGCGGTCCGTATGTACATAACTACGTGTGGGAAAAAGGTTGACGTCACATCTGGTCTGAATGCCAATTACCTTGTGAGGAAAAGGGGAAACATTACAATATGTATGTTTTTTTAAGAGTTCCATAATTCCATAGTTCAGATCAGTTTAACTGACAGTTCTCTCCAACATGTAAAAAAAGATAAATTTTCCATATCGTACTGAAATTTTTTTCATAACTTACCTATAATTTTAAAATTGTTTATCTTAATTTTTTAAAGTAAAGTATGAAATAATTCCCTATCGGGTAATAAAAGCGAGTAATTTCCTTTCCAGTATAATACTTTTTCCTCTTTTTTCTTACTTTCAATTCTAAATCTTTACAACGGTTTTTATTTTAAATCAGTTTTGAAATAAAATTATATGCATGAGGGCAAAATTACGTTAACTTTTTAGTATTTAATTTCTTGATTTTTTTTTTTTTTTTGAAATCGAAATTGAACTTAACAAGGAAAAATTAATGTTTTCAGTTATTGATTCATGTATTATTTAAATGAATATCAAAATATAATTAGCTCAAGCCATCAACCAGGATTCCAAAATTAAGTAAGAAAGGAGTTAACTTCAGTTTATATTTAAATAAAACTATTACATTTATCAGTGCATTATGGGATCAAAATATATTTAATTAATGTTTTATAGTTTCCAGCTCAATTAAGCATTAAAATACTCTCTTGAGAGTATGTAAATGAAAAAATTTCTTTTCAATGACAAATCAAGAGGAGTGAAAAAAATGTATCATTGGAAAATTACTTCTTTGGAAATGTAAAAGCAATTAAATAGAGAATATAAAAAAGAGCATAAAATGATTTTAGAAAAAAGCAGACCAACAAAATGGAAATGACAATTGCACATTATAAGTTGGTTGATAAAAAATATCTTTGTTAGCATATTGGTTAGAATTTTACATTTAATTTTCATATTTATTAATGCAGTATGTTTTGATGATATCAATTGATAGAGAAGTTTCTGAACATTAAACATTTTTAAATTTTGTTTCGAAACAGACTTAATATTTTCATGCAACTTCTATTCTTAAATTTAAATGATTAAACTTTACTTAAATTCCAATATCATTACATTGCATATTTAGTTCTATACAACGCACCTAAGCAGTTTTAGTTACATAAAGTAAATAATCCACCATATTCATAGATTAAATGCTATACATAAACTAATATAGTAAATACTTTGCAAAAAGTTAATTTAAAAACATCATTTTTCTATGGCTTACTTCTTATTGCTTGTGTATACTATTTTATTTTAATTCTTTTTAATTTGCAGAAAATGGTTCCCATTACTCTCTCTCCTTTCAGAAAATTCCCATATTTTCCAAAAATGTTATTTATGATAGTTTTGACAGGTGGATAGCGAATCAAAATGTTGCCCAAGAAATGAAATGAGCGACCCATTCTTCCACTCATAAAATTCCTTCATTGAATGAGAAATTTAAGAAACAGAGTGCATCCCTGCATTTGCAAAATCACCTCTTTTCCGTCAGTGCGTTTCCACCCCTTCATTAAATAATGAATGAGCAAGGGGAATCTTTTCCTGGCAATGAAGACGGAGAAAAAACGCGTCATCAAATGAAAGCTTCTAAAAGAAGTTAGCGATATTATTTCCACGCAGACGCCACCTACAGAGACGAGGAGCAAAAAATAAAAATGCTTTGATAGTATCTATTAGTCAGCGAAATTTGCAGAAAAGAATCAGGGTGTACGCAGCATTCAAGGTGTATGTCGTTGTTCGATATACACGTCATATTTGATAAAAAAGAAAATGTGAATCTCTTTTTTTTTTTTACTTATTATTTTTGATGTCGATGTTCTTTTGCTTTCTTTTAAGCTTTCTGTGTACTTTTGAAACTATTCAATGCAATACCACATAATAGCATTAATAATGTCTTATCAAGAATGCAACAAACTTTTAAATCTAAAAAAATCAAAAAGTAACAGTGCAATAATCAAAAAGTAACAGTGCAATATGGGGCTGTATTTCGGGTTCACTTCTCGATAACAGTAAGAAGAATTAGTAAATGAATTGAACCAGCACCATTCATTTTTGTGAATCATTTTGGCCTATTCTGTGCGTCAGTTATGATGAAAATCCCGGCTGATAAGGCCGACAACTTATAAATGACTTTCAGTTATAATAAGAAATGGGAGAAATTTTGCCGCCAAGATCAAAGCCCGGTTATAAAAAAAAAATAACGAGTAAATAAAGTATCATGCAAATATAAAGCAATAGTAAAAGTTAACATATTTTCAAAATTATAATAATATTAATTTATTCCGAAACATACAATTTCTCCTTTTTTCTGATAGCTCATAATGACCTGTTAGGGCTTTTAACACTTTTTGTACTCCAGAAGGCCGGGCTATTATTATAGGGTGATAAGACCAGAAGTATTTTCAGAAATGTGGAAGTGCTCGAGGTTCGTGCCTTTGGACTTAATGGTTGGTGAATTCTGACCACTTGCGCCATTTCCACAATGATACGCAACAATACATGGGTAATCACCAGTTTTAAAGGAGGCATGGCTTTGTCCGTCAAAAAACAAACAGTCGTAAAAAAAAGAGGGGGGAACATTCCTGTAACTTTTTTAATATTGTCCCTTCACAAATTAGGTGTCGAGGAAAATAACTCGAGGTGATAGATCTCTTTCAAATAACAAACTGATTAACCAAGTTAATTTAAGTATTATCTCGAAATGTTTCCGTTAAGGCTATCTTTTTTTTTTCTTAGCTGAATGGATTTTTTTGTCATAAAGTTAGCCTCTCAATAAAATTTTATGAAAATCTGATGATAATTTCGAGGGTTATAGAATTTTGAAAAGTGACATTTCCATTATTATATGTATCTTATGAACTTTCGGCAATATCTCAGAAACTATTGTATATTTCTGAAAAAAATTTCACTCAAAAAAATTATCACATTTAATAAAATCATGAAATAATTACATAAATAAAACATTTAATATTTTTAATGAATTTTTAAACATGGACTAAAACTTAACTGCTAAAATGCGGGAATTCAAATAATAAATAACCAATTTTGAGCTGTAATTAATAACAAATTTATAGAGCTATTCTCTTCTTTTATTGATTTTTGTATGAGCTTCCGCTGATATTTCAACAGATAGGTTAATCATCTCGAGGAAAAGGAGTCTTTAAGTTTTCGCAGTGCAAGATACGGAAACCTTTTGATATATTCACCATGCTGCAGGCTTTAAGAACAAGATATTACGATTCGGGACGTTCTAATTACGTATCCACAAAATATGTTTAGCTGACTGCTCTACTTTGAAGAAGTAATTGATACTATAGTGGAGCTAAAAATTAAATTTAAAAAAGGGATACTGCAAATACTCTAATGTGAGAAGACTACCTAGTTTATATTTGCCGCATGCATTAACCTAAATTATGCATATAAATGTTAAATTCTTGAATGTAATTCTATTTTGTCAATGCAATTAATTCTAATGTCCTAAAACTATTTTCCATGCCATAAAAAGTTCTCATCTGGAATAATAGATTGCGGGATTATTAAAGTTGAGTTTAAAAGCTGATTTCCTTTGAATTTCGAAAAAGTCTAGGATAATTTTGAAATACTTTGCTTTTTAAATTTCCAGATTTATCATATAATAATCAAATATATAAGAAAAAATGCTGTGGAGTATTTATCAAAAATAACATTCGCCTTATTTTAGATTCTCTTCTTTTTCCAAAACATTTGAATATTTTAAATAATCAGTTCTAAATCACTTGAAGAAGAAGAATCGATTTGAAGTGAGACTTCCTTATTTTATTTAAAACCATAATTTTGAAAATATAAAAATAAGTGGTTTATTTAGTTATTTCATAAGTTTTTACCAAGGTGAGCTAGTAATAAAGGAATTATAACTGATTCGCATTTTATATAGAAAGGAACTTTGAAAAAGCATTCATTTTTTTCATCGTTAATTTCAAAAAGGAGAAACATCCTAGCTGAAATGAAAGGGTTCTTTGGTTCCATTACTCATGACCACGAGCCATCCTTGGATCCGTGTTTTTCTTCTCTTATAGAACCTTCTCCGGGGACTTACTGAGTGATTGCAGGAAAATTTTGGATGACACAAAATGCTTTATTAACCAAAGCGAGGCGATGGTTAAAATGAAATCCCCGTTGTGCATTGCAAGGTAAGAGCGTTGCAAGATGTTTTCAAGGCATTCTCTGCTACTTTTTGTCTTATTAGATATTTTTATTAAATTCTGGAGAAAAGAAAAAGGTTTTTCTTTGTATCTCTTGCGAGAAGTATAAAAAACGTTATCTCTTTCATATTCTTAAATAAGTTGTTTGAATTTTAAAAAAAATGTTTTTACGGAAATCTAATTATTAGAGATCGTTTTTAACTTTAAGGAAAGAAGTAATGCATTTTTCATTTAAATAAAGAAGTGAAATATATATCGGAAATATTAATGCGCCACAAATATTATTTATATTTCAAGTTTGAGAAAAGTGGGCTGAAACAGAAAAGCTGTTTTATATAAATGCTAAATCATTCAATTATTTTCATTTAAATATAAATTTATAAAATTGAGAGAAAAATTAAAAGTATAGACATAATAAAATTAATTAATAATTTGTTCAATTTTTTCAAAATATCTGAGTTTTAAGAAAACATTTATTATTTCAAATTTTATTATTTATATATATATATATCATATCAGATGTAGTAAAGCTTTAATTTTTGTGCGCTGTTTACTGAAAGTTTATCTGTTTTTGTATTACTTATTCATTTTGAAGAGAAGTTTCCTTTCTGAGATGTTATTTGTTCTTTCTTTTCAAGGATGTAATATTACGTTCAAGTTGAAATCGGAATTTAAATGCTTGAAGGGTTTTACACCAATCATTATTGTAGAATTTTTATTTTACCGCTAACAGCATTGTTATACGGAAGGATGAAAGCTTAATTAAAATATTAAAAGAATAAAAAGTATTTATAGGGGAAAGAAATTGTGAAAATCAAAATGAAACAAAGGAAAAGAACGTCTCTCAAAGTTGAAGCTATCAAAAAAAAAAAAAAAAAAAAACGAAGGAACGATTAAGAATAGTGAAAAATGCCTTACTTTTTAAGCTTTTATTTTCCTTCAATAATTTTGCAGTTAAGGGTTCTAAATTACTTTTTCGTTTTCAGTAATTCACGACCCGCTGGATTATCAAATCAAAAATGAAAAAAAAAACCGTTTAAGAATGAGCTTTTTCTTAAAATGAATTCATAGTTGAAACATCATTTGTAATTTTCTTATTAATTTTCTTATAGTTTCCCGTAAATCTCGGATTCCCTGTATTTTTGCGATTTTCACTTACTGAACGTCGTTTGACAGCCTGTGTTGTATGGTGATTTTTTTATCCACTCGATGCCTACTATCACCTCTGAATTTGTCGGTCGAAATGAAACTTTGCTACTATATTCTATCTGCACAGAAAATTAAAAAGATTTCTTTAAAAGCTAATTTCAAGAATTTTATTAAATGGATCGTTCTAAATTTATTGACAAGAATCTAATTTTATTCAAAAAGAAATGTAAAAAAAATAAAGGTATTTTATATAAAAATCAGGCAGATTCAGTGCAGATCTAATGTAAAAATTTTAAGTATCATTTTTCCCTGTAATCTGTTTATTAATTCTATTCCTATACTATATATACACTTTTATTATTATACATTTACTGTATATAGTAAAATTTCGAAAGCTAAATTAAATATAAAATTTTAAATTACTAACTAATTTTAAATTCAAATATTATTAATCTGTTTTAATAAAAGTTTTTATTTATAAAAAAAATTAAGAGGGAATTCAGGAAAGTCCGAGGCTTAAAAATTTTCGGCTGTTCGACTGTCTTTAAAGTTTTAAGAATTTTTTTATCGTTACATTATCAGTAATGTTGAAGAAATTTGTGATTTAGTCTATTGAGAATACGTATGTGTTGTTTTTGTGCACTTACGTAGAAGATAAATATTACAAACCAGTGGAACTTCTCTTCATTGTATACTAACACAGCATACGAAGTTGGCTCAGTTTTGATTTCTCTTTATAAGAGTTTGTTGGCGCATCAAAGAGGAAATTTGCTTTATATGCAAAATTTTATCTTAAAAATGTAGAAAATTAGCGTTAGCACTTCGGTGTATATTTCTTAATTCAGACGCACTCTGCTGTTATCAAGAAATAAATATTAGATTTGAAAAAGCAACGAGAAAGAAAAAGTTCCTTACACAGGCTACAGTTAACATCACCCTAGGACGAAAGCACTACTAAGGCAAGAGCATCGTGGTTCATATGCAAACTTAAATTCACCCCACTCTGTCCGGGTATCGCATTCCGTTCGAGAGAAATAGCTTTTCTGCATAAACAATTTAGTTCAATAGAACGTTGTGAATACACACGTTTCAGATCTGAGTGAATTCTAGAAAAAGTTTGTTTTTTGTGCAAAATTTTATATTGATTATGAAAAAGTATGAAGAAGAATTTTTGAGTAAAATTAATTTTGTGGACTTGGAAAAATAAATAAAATATTAGCGAAAACGTAAATACAATAAAAAAGGAAAAATACAAAATATTTGTAATCCAAAAAGTTGTATTCGTACCATCTATCTGAAACAAATAATTCTTCGCAATGTATGCAGTTGTGAGGCTGCATTAAGAGAACCTTTTGCTTTTAGAGGAGTGCTTTTTGTTGTGATTTGGAAATTTCTAACCGAAGTGTGTGTGTTTTCGTGAAACATTTTTACATTTTGAACATTTCGCTCCGTGATATATTAAAAATTCCGTATTTGTTCTTATTTCATCAATCGAGACCAGTAGACTCGAACACAAAATACATATATTCATCTATCATTTCGTAATAGTAAATTGGAATGAAGCTTTTACTTTTGATTTAATAATCCCCGAGATAATTATGATTTATTTCATATCTTTATGAGTTGTATATTTTTCGTGTTTTTTACGAGCTATTATGTATCTTTTATGTGTTTATCACGGTCTACTTGGATAAAAAGGTGTTTCGCTTGTATTCAATCAATGCGAATGAATTGGCGGAAACGCAATTTAAAAAATACACGATAGACATCCATTTTACTGCATTAAGCAGTATTCTATCTTATTTCAAGGAGTTTTTTCCCGGGTGAAATTTGATTCCTTACGAAATATGTGCTTTTTTATAACATCATCTGCTCAAAAATCAATATTTTGATCTTAATTCCTCTATCAAACCACCATTGGCATTTTTCAGTTACTGTGTCCACATGCAAATGGACGATTTGAAAAATGTATATAACATAAAGAGATTTCGTAAAGAATATTATTTTTAAAAATAATCTATAAATTAGGTCAGATACTGAAAACGGAATTTCATCAATACAGCTCCTTATTGCAGCTTGAATTGCCATGTCCACAAAATGAAAGAATAACATAATTGCATGAGTATTTTTAGCGATGGGTAATTCGAGAGTCTGAAACGTTTACATTCTTTAAATTCTCGAGGCTGAATTAAAATAAATCGCCGCACTTCTCATTCACAAGCAGGTTTCAGAACATATGAGGGACGATTTCTATAAAAATCTTTGATTTCTAGATTTAATTACGCAACACCCGATTTTTGTGGTGCTGTCTCGACAGATCACTTACAGGTAGTCGGAATTAAATATTAATAAGGCTATAATGAATTTTCGTCCTGAATATTGCTCTCTCCCCAAGAGAAGCGCTTTCCGAAAGAGCGGAGATTAATGTAGCGTTAACATTCTCGGCTCTCTATTAATCAGCCGGGATTAACAGCGTAATCCCCTGCAACACTCCTCCTTTGTACTTATTAATAACGCGAAATTAAATCATTAATTTTTGGAAAGTTTGGTGACAGATAACGGGATAGGGGATAGATCGAGAGAATTGTGGTTATCAGTGTTCTTTGAGGAATGTGGTAACAAATGAAATTCAATTATGGGTTTCTTTCCTAATTTGACTTTGCTCTGTTTCTTATCATATTTTGATAGCAATTTAGTGAAGATCCTACAAACCGGATCTTGAATATAGGTCCATTTGGTTTCAAGAAATAGGAAAAAAGAATTTTCATCCCCTCTTCGATATTCAGCTATAATTTCATAAATGCAGGATGAAAATTGATGAATGAGAATCCAACTAATGAGAAATTTCTTATAAGAGTCACAGACGCAGGTTGAAAGATTGCATTTGTAGAATAGCTTTCATTGCAAAAGCCGTTCATTATGGCGAATCAATAATTTGCCTATTTATGTTTTTATCTTCATTTCCTTTCCTTTTTGAGAAGGAAGGTTCAATCATGAATACTATCCCGAATTCATCCACCATACTATATATTCTCTGAAGGCATAGATCTAATAAGCACAGTATATTTTCATATATACTATTTATACCATAAAAATATATATCTTACGGTTTTCACCATCAAACACAAAAGTAGGGATACTAGTTCATTTTTAGCAGTAAAATAGGCTTAAAAAGTTAAATATGAATCTTGTATTTGATTAACTAACATGTAACATTTTCAGCACCAAAAACAAAAATGGCGCTTCTCGTTCATTTTTGGCCGTAAAATAGGCTTAAAATTAAAATAAGAATGCAATGTAAATTTTAACTTAAGAATATATTTTTAGTACTGGGTGTCTATAAATTATTCTCTGGAAAATTAAATTAAATTTGAAACGCAATTTCTCAAAATATGAGGTAATTATTTATATTGATATAATCTTTCATTCAAGGACTTTAATTTGTTCTCCTTTTTACGAATAGTTACAGAGAAACTTGCTTATTTACATAAAATTGCGTTATGAAGTGATAAAATAAAGAATGTGATTGTGAGAAAGGAAATATCCTAAAATCGTTTAAGGGGCGACTCAGAATTGTATCTAATAAACATTCGTAAACGGAACAACAAATAAATAGACAGTTGAAACAGTTTTGGACGGACATGTTTACAGTAACGGACATGTTTTGTGGCAAGGAGGTGCATTTCTGATTTTCTTGAAAAACACATTTCTAGAGCAGTTAATTAAAAAACATGAACCATTTTCAAAATATCCACGTTCGTTCAGTATCACACGACTGAATTTCTTTTACCTGAAAAAATTTGAAAAGCCGAATTTGTACTGCAGGAGATTGCAGCGTCGAAGAATTAAACCTTTAAATCTCCACCGAGACTGCTACTGTGATTTTAAAAATCTTTATCTATAAGTAGATACAGAATAAATTTAATATTCCCCAAGAAAATAACAGAACTCTAGTTTAAGTGTACTAATATAAATAAAAGAAAGAAAAATTGTATTTTTAAAGAAAATTCTTTTTTTCTCTCTCTCGTACTTTGCATTACTTAAAACAAATTTTTATCAGATGAATAGTTAATTTAAAAACATCTGTATGCTATCAACATATATGGGGCCATAACGTTAGCGCATTTTTGATCCCAGAAATCATTTTCTATTGTTTAAAATTATATTAGATTTTGAATTTTCCCTTTTTTTTAGTCTGAAAAAAATGACTGAAAATGCTTTTAAGATACAATTTTTTTTATTATTAAAGTTATAGGGATTTATGGCCTACACTGGCTTATAAAATTAAGGTAAGGCTTGACTTGAAAATTAAGGCAAGGCTTGAATTTGAATACATAATAGGCTTTGACAGATTCAATAGAGACAAAACATTGGAATGAGTGTAGAACAAATTGTATCCTAGTTAGTGTGTTTTTCTAGTTATTTAAAAAAAAACCTCGAAGTTAATGATATTTTCTCGGATTTGTTTAAAACCTTAAATTAGCATTATATTTTAATATTTGGCGAATTAAATAGCGGTACCTAATTACCATATCACTTCTTTTTCAACGAATTCAATGCTTCCACATAATTAAAACGTAAATATTCTAGTAATATTTTCAGAAATACTTTACTATGCCTCCAAATATTTTCTGAAAACCATAACAGAATTTCAGGGGGAATATCCCGACAAATGATACAGATGAGCGTATACAAGAGTAAATTTCAAACTCGAAGGATTTCGCCGGGCTTTTGTCCTCATTCCACATTTTCATTCGATGTTAAGCTTTCCAATGTGGCAACTTCATGCCTTGAAAGTCACCCCACCTCTCATTTTTTCTTTGCATAATTGCAAAATTTGGCCACCGTCTTTCTTACAACCCCTGCACTATTTCTCTTCCAGTTCGGAGTAAAGCGTTTCCTTTCGATTGGGTGTGAGTTTCTTTTTATATCGTATAGGATTTCAACAGCAGCCCAAGTCCATGCGAATACCGATTTCAATAAAAGCAGGCTGCTTCACCTGGAAATGAAAGCGAAATTTTTTTCTTCAGCTGCAGGTTTAGTCAGGCCTTGATGATGTGCAGGGTAAACACAAAGTTTTTCCAGAATTCGTAATTGTTAGCACGGAATAACTGTCGAGATTAGAACCATATTTTTAAAGCTTCTTTTAGCATCGAATAGATAGCAAAACTTATATATGCTAGATATATGCTAGAATCAAAAATTAATTTGTAACGAAACGAGGCAAATGAGTGAAGAAGATTAATGCCTGTTGTGGTTCTATGAAATTACATTGGACATTCCTTTTTAAATGGAGTTTGAATGAAATACTTTATATTAGGAATTTCCAAACTTTATTTTCTCCTTTATTCTTAAATGACGATTTTTATTCTTGAGTATGCCTGCTGCCATAAATTTGCCCCAGCCATCCTTTCGAGCAAGAAAGTCTTCATTAACAATGCTAAAGGTATAAATTATCGAAAATCGAAATGATTTTCTCAGTTATTGAAAAAAAACAACATATATTTGACATTCTTCCACGTTCCTGAACTTGGCAATTATGACACCAATAATTCCATCACACAGAGAAGACATTTGGCAATAATACTTTTCTTCATTTAACCTTTATCAACTATTTATAAATTTTAATCAGCCTGTTTGTTTTTATCTTGGAAGAACAAGTGTTAGCAACATAAGTTATCCAAACAACCCATTAATTCAAACATAAACAAAAATTACTTATTTTTCTCAAATAAATATATAAATACTACATTCCAGAATTATTTATTCTTGCTAATTTTGCATTACATTTCGGTTTAATAATATAACCTAATAACGTTACACTAGAAATATGAAATAAAATTGGACAAATTTGCCAATCTGGAATTTCAACTTTTCTCAAATTCTTAAACATGTTTTCAAATCATGCATTTTTGGTGTTTATAGAGGTATTTCATTCGCGTAGACGTATTAAGATCAAGATGAGAGGTTGCCGGTATCAAAATAATGACATTGCAAATTATTCTCTCTATTGTGGTTAATACGGAAATGAACAGTGAAAAGCATCTGAAAGGTGTAATATGCTTCGAAGAATCATTGAGAACCAGTTCAAGTGTCTCCAAACGAAGAAACCAGACTTATTAAGTATTTATGATTAGATTTCTTTTCAAGAAAGTTTTTTGAATTTGCATAATTATATGTAAGAAATTATTTTTCTCAAGCAAGAAATTATATCAAACTGTGTCTTTTCCTTGAGAATTTCCTCAAATCTATAACGCAACAAAATAATCGTGGAAATGATGGATAATCAGATGTTGAAAACTAGTCTTCTAGTAATATGGATTTATTCCCTTTTTATAGTGACATAATGAAGTGAGTGGCACCTTGGGCCTAAAAAAACTTTTTTTTTCCTCAGTCGTCATCAATGATTTAACATTTTTTTTTCCCTTCTTTCGCGTGTATGAAAAGTGGTAATCTTTTTTTTTTTCCCATGACTTTTCTAATGACTCTACACACGGCTATTTATGTCCTTGCCGTTATGCCTCTAGGTAAAAAAGTTGGCCCTTTTATTTCTGAACATTTACAAAATTTCATTGGCCATTCTTTTATTAAAAATTTAATAATAAATTCAAATATTCGCTTATTTACGTCATTTCAGTCCTACATATTTTGAAATGTTTAATATGCTGTAATTTATATCATGTTGTAAAGATTATATATATATATATATATATATATATATATATATTGCTTGTTTTATAGATTTTGCATACATTTCCTATTAAGTTGGATATCTGAAATTTTGTGAACTCTTGCGAATTTGATGAAAATACACTATTTCAGTATTTTCCTAATTTAATTACATTTAAATATTTATAAGTATCGACATATGGTAACCAAATTGAAGAAAAATGATCTAAACTTTAATCATTCCACGTTAATAATAAATCAATTTTCTAGAGCAAGGAATAAATTACAGCACAGTTTTGTCTTTTATGAAATTTACCTTCAAACCCACCACGCTGCAAATAAATCGGAAATCAAGTAAGAAGCTTCGAATCCTCTGGAGTCATCACGTAATCCGAAATTACTCTCAGAAGGGCTAAAATGACCTCTTCCTGAAAATCTAATCTCTTTCTCTTTTTAAGAAAATTCCGGAACTCCTCCGGCTCTCGCTTTCATTTATTCAGCAATATAATCACTCGGAAGGTAATTGTCGGAGCTGAAGATTAACTATCCTCGGCTCAATTTTTAAATTCCGATTTTCACCCTCCGTCAGTTCGGGCGACTGCGCGACTTTTATCTGCTTTTACGAAGCACCAGAAAAAGAAAATCGACTTCTGCAGAATATTTTTGCTCATAATCCTCTTAATTATGCAAATTTCCGTCGAGCGTGTAAAAGTCATAACTGGCTTCCCACCGCAAATAAAATTATGCAAAAGACTTCCAACAAAGTTTCTGCTTCAGATAGAGTCAATATGAATAGAGTGAGCCTCGATTAATTTGGAGCTTTATTTAAGAAGTAGAAATGAAAAATGGTTCCGATATTTTATCAGAAGAGCGCCAAATGCGTCGGACATTTTGTTGTCACATTCAGTCGAAAATGAATTTTTGAGAGAAGCTTTTTTTTAATTAATTTTCCATCTCTGCTAATTAATTATTGACCGTTAATCATGTAACGGCAAAGACATAATGAAATTCTTTTGTAATCCGACGACAATGAATAATTGAGTGCGTTTCTGCATCTGCTCGCGCGCAGCCGTGCTCACTTAGGAAGAAAGTGTTTTCCACTTCCGCGAGTTTTCTTTGGCTGTGAAGTAAGTACGGAAAAATTAAAAATGTGGTGAGTGCTTTTCCGATTCAGTTAACATATGATTTGGCACCATTGAAAGATTTTTGATAATCCATCAGGTGTGACATTCCGCTTCATAAAAGTTCTATTTAAATCAGGGAAAAAAGATATCCCATGTATTTTCTCGTATGCTTGAGACGCATTTTATTTTATTTCGTTGAAGAGAGTCGGATTCACATCTTATATATTATCTTATATATTCAAATCTAATTCAGTTATACGACTTTGGCGACAGACTTACACATCAAGCCTCATTTTATTACTTCGAGAAGTTTTGAATTATTTCTTTTGTGTTCACATCAACAAACAATCAAGCAGAAAATTTGATCAAGAGCTCTGTATAGATCTACATTTCTGGTGTTAAAGCCTCAATGCTAAATAACTCTCCTCTTGCATTTTATTGTTCCTATGTATGCGGATAAAAAAGACTTTCCCTTTGAGCAAAATATGTTAGAAATCTACAATTTTGGTGAAAAGATCACAAATCAAATTTCATACTTTATCATACTGCAATTCTTAATTTTATTTATATAGAAATATACATTGGAACGCGAATGGTTTTGAGATGGGGAAAAAGAAAAGAAAAAAAAATACCCCATCATTTTGTAAATACTGAGGCATGCATAATCTGATAATCGCGTGATTGTTCACATGATTGTTGAATCAAGTGAATACCACTTTCAAATACCTTTTCTTACTCATAGTTCTCAATTTACGTTTTGCTTCATCCGTAATTAGCGTCTCTAAGGTTGATCAAGAGGGGTGTGCCCATGCTATGGGATTGACAAAGGATGAACTATTTGTTAATCGGAAAGTATTATATAAGCCTTTTTTTATTAAAAGCAACAAAAATTTGTATTAATAAAGTTGACGAAGGTTTAAATTCAAGGTTACTGCCTACTTTCGAGGATGTTGTTTTTTAAAGTTATTTTTTAAGCTTTGTTTTGTATTTTCTATTTAAACAGCTTATAAAATTAATAAAAATGTGAAAAAAATGTCTTTAAATAACTTATTTCTTTATTGGCGAATTTGAAGTAAATTTTAACAAAATTTAATCAAAGAAACAAACGCTCTACACAAAATTCTAAAGAGGTAATCATAATCTCCTATACACACTAGTCATATAGGAGGGAAAGGCAACGACCCGCATTAATATGAAAATATATTTATTATAATTAAAGGACAAAACATTACTATACTAACACAAAACATATAAAGAAACATGAGCGTGAGCTGTACGTCTTGCAGTCTGACTGCCCGACTTTCGTCTGCCAATAATGGCGGGAAAGCATCATGTGATTAATGACGCAACATGGCGCTATACAGGAGAAGAGATCTGTTAACAGTTCCCACAATATAGTGATCTTCAAAATGAAAAAAAAAAACTCTAAGTGATTAATTAAAATGCAAATGTATTATGAAGTATTCTTTAACAACTTTTAATCACATGTATACTGGCTTCAAGTAATTTTGAGAAATCCAATGGCTTTTCTAAGTAATGTTTTCCTTATGTCTCTGCCTATAGATACGTACACCAGATTTTGGCTGCTTGGGACTTTGACCATGCATAAAATATTTAGTCCAGAGACAAAATACTGACAAATACAACTCCAGATTGCATGTCTTTAAAGTTATCAGAATTGCTAGGAACTGCGGTTATATAATACTTTTGCAATTTCTCGATGAAATTATCTGTCAAGATGCTCTTTTCTTCTCTAAAACCTTTACCGATTTTATTTTTTCAGTTTCCAAAAGAAAATTCTCATAATGAAGAAATTCGTTGAAATGTGGTGAGAATGGGATCTTTGGTAACAAAGACCGTTATCCCTTAACGCCAACAGAGTGCGTTCAATAGATATTAAAAAAACTGCAGAGATTGGAGGAGGATCCAAAGATACTGCTTATTAGAAACGGCCTTTTGAATAAGTGCTTTGAGTGAAGAACAAGATAGAAGATCGAAATTAAGTTTTACACAAAGGTTTGACCTACCAGTTGCGTATTTAAAACATAAAGGTGGATTTACACTCAGCCAGTTATAAGATTCAAGTAAATCACGCATGCGCAGAAGATAGATTGCACTTGCGCTAGAAAAACGGACAATAGCAAGCTCTTGTGTCGACAGGACAAATTCTTGCTACTGTACAGCTTTTGCGCATGTGTGGTCTTGCAGGATGGTTTGTAGCTGCCTGAGTGTAAAGCCACCTTAACCACAACCTCCGATCGGGGGTTGTGTGTAACCTCTCGGGTGACGTCATTATTTTCTGTGACGTAAGTGTTCTGGCCTTGTCTATTGGAGGTTGTGCCTTAAAACATTCAACGCTTTAGACGAGGTATCTCGTCTTTCAGGTTATTACAGGTTCCGTGTGCTAAATTTGATCACTTATGCCAGTTAGATAGGTTGAACTTTCTAATATATATCTGAAGAAATACATATCCTTTATTTGTTCAAATACATGTCCTTTACTTTTTCCATTTATTTATTAATTATTATTATTTTTTTATTTTTGTATAAAAAATGTCAACAGCCGGAAGAATTGATATTTGTCTTTTCATGGTGTTTTTATCTAATTCTTCCTTAGCGACGAATGTTTTAATGAAGAAATGCTTCAGAAATGAAAGACGCTGCCAATTAATATTTATAAACTATGAAAGTAGTTCAAAAAGCTGTATATGTACACTAGGAACATCGTAAAAATATTATTTGCAACTAAAATTAAGAAAAATGATTTAAAAAAAAAATTAAAGCTGCATTATATAGCACCTTCCGGTTTAAACTGAGACATCCGGTTAACATAGCAACAAACAGAATTTTTTAATTAGTTATATATCTGTTTCTATAGGACATAAAAGAAAAAAAAAAATTCGGTTTTGGAATGAAAAATGTTTGAATTAAAAGATTTTTTTTATCGATTTGGTTGAAATATGCCATTTTTAGAGTAGGTTGGCAACTTAAGTGAAAAGATAGATAAATTTATTGTTATGAAATGAGGGAAGTCAAAGTTATGCCAGATGTATTTTTTTATCATTTTATCTATAAAGTTATGTTCTAGATCAGTATTCTTATTAGATTTAAATTCTACGCTAGTTGAATTGGATTTATACTAATTAGAAATGTGATGTTCCATTCTTGTATAAAAGATTTTACTTATTTTTTTAAAAATAATTTGCTTTAGGGTCTATTTAAAATTTGTGTCCAGCTCTCAAGAGTAGCTCTGTTACTGGTATGCATTATTCTAGTTATCCATTGTTCAAAGAAAACTCTGCCGCTGCACATGCCACGCAATATTTCAGAAATACTCCTCGGATCCCTTTATTTCTGTAGAAGATGCAGAACAGAGAGACGGACGGACAAGGAGGGGGTCCTTTTAAAGCGGAACGCTTTCCAATTGTCCGAATGCATGCGACATACGGTCTAATGATACTGGCGAACAGGGGAGCTATTTCCGCTGGCTTCCTAATTACTCAGGTCGGTGATTAATTCGGATAGAAGAGAAGGGCACCAAAGGGTTCGCCGGCCGTCGCCAAACTGGCGCTCTTTTGGCTTTGTTTACTGGAGCGCGCTTATACCAGAGATGAGAGGAGATTTAATTTAAATTAGCAGTTGACGGGAAGAATTAAATAAGTCCACTTTAAATCGGAAGAGTTGGCTGCACGTTTTATTAAGCCAATAATTATTAGTTGGGCAATACTATGAAAGTATTACTATATTGGTGAAAAATTTTGAATCAAAATCTACAATTTAAATGTATTCTTTATGAAATATAAAGGATCCTTAAAACATTTTAAAGCAAACTTAATGACTCCAATTTAGTTTTGACAGCAAACTAATATTTTTAATCCACGAAAGTACGTAAATTCAGTTTGACAGGGAGGGCGCCCTGAGTGTGACACATTTCAATTTAATATCCACAAAATGATTGAGAATCACTACTTATAATGAAGATGAATATGTACGCATGTGTTGGCGCTCTACAAGACAGACCGTTTGGCTGACAGCTACCAAATTTGGTACACGCATACCTTGGAGGTCGAAAATGTGCACCTTAGAGAGATATTTTAAAATTTTTAAATAGATTTTTAATTAATAAAAAATTAAGTGGTATCTTGGCTTTTTTCGCGATAATATCCGAAAATATTACGGCACAAAATTGATTTTTACATCATCTTAAGGTGCAAAAAATTATCTTTTTAATATTTTGTTTTAAAACATGAATTAAATTTATGTTTTTAATGAATTTCTTAAAGAAATATTTACCTATATTTTTCAACAATTTATTTCGCACAAATAAAAATAAAATTTTACCTGCACAAGCATGTTACGTGCATGGAAAAATTCATCTTTTATCATTGTGTTGTCATCGTGTTGGTAAAAGCTGAAATTAAAAGATTCATTTAAGTCTTACTATAAACTACAATGAGAAAAATATAATTTTTAGTACGTGGCTCTATGAAATGAAATAAATGTGAAATGTGACATTTTCTAAAGAAAAGTTTCCTATGAACTTTAACAATAACTATATTATTAATTTAATACATCAGTTTTATTTAATAAATATGTGATTTAATATTTACGGAATATTCACTTTAATCAACAATAGGGCCCAACTCTCAACCAATAGGGCACAACAGCTATTTTGTAAACTTTTAATAATAGACATACATCTGCTTATAAAATGAAAAGTGTTGGTGCTCTACATGCAAAACCATTGGACCTAGAGTTACCAAACATGGCCCATATATATTTGGGAGGATGAGAATATGTACCTCAGAGCAACTTCTTTTGAAATTTTAATTATAATGTTAATGAATTAAAAATTAAGCAAAATTCTGTTATTTTTCTTTGATAACTCCCGAAAATATAATAACACATAAATGATTTTCACATAAAATTAAAAAAAAATAATCCTTTCAATGATACCAATGTTTTAAATTTTTACTAATGATACAACTGTTTTAACAATTTCCTTCTATTTTTAATGAGCTTTTTAAAAAATATTTCAATCATACTTACCGACAATTTATTTCGCACACTCAATTCTTTTGGAAATTACATGCGATAAATAATATAAATTAATAAAATGTTAATTGCAACACGTTTATTTCGCAATGTTGATAAGTCAAATAAAGGTAAGTCACAACTCTCTTATCTAAAAAGAAATCGATTTGTGCGCTCAGTTTGGAAATGTGTTCATTTGCAGAAATTCGCGAAGAATACATAAATTGTGACAACAGTCAACTTGTGAAGACGTCTTGATGCAGTTAGTAGTATTTCGGAGATTCAAGCAATTTAAAGCTGGCCGTGTTTCTGTTTGAAAATTGTCAGGTTCTCGAACACCAAACAACTTCGACCAGTGAGGAAGATATGGGTAGCTTTTCTCTTCAACCATAATGATATTGTTTATCAACATGAAGTACAATAAATTCTTATCTATTCGAGGTAGTAACTTCAAAATGTGTTTTTAAAATTTTTATAGAGAGAAGAAGAGTTTTGAGTCAAAAAGAGCTAACCACCAGCCCACCGTGGCCCGTACATCTGATGGATGCATGCACATCCACTTTTCAGTTATTGGCATAATTTCTTAAAATAATTTGAAAATTGGGGTACTAAATAAAAACATTCGATATACAATCATCATAATTGAGGCTATATCATAACATTTCGTGTTCCACCAGTTGTACACTATTTGGTTCCACAGAAACGATTACGTGAATTTATCAAAACAACTTGAATTGAGTTTTGTGTAAAGTTTGAAATCGAATTGAATCGAAATTGAGTTTTGTGTATATCGTCCCCTCGTTTGAAATCGAAACTTCAAGGTCAGTGACAATAAAGGTTGTAGATGCTCATCCGTGTGTGTTTGAAGAAAGCGGAGAAGACTTTGTCAAGGGGTTATAGAGCTGGCAGTCAAGCTGACTTAAGTATATAAAACTCAAAAAGGATGGAAGAATGAATTTGAAAAAAGCCATATCTAACTGAATTCTATCCGACGCATTTTATTAGTAACAAATGTACTTTAATCATTTTTTCACCTCTATTTAAGTACAGAAATCAAAAATAAAAATCATTTGAATTATTAAAAGAAATCTTAATAATGCAGTGCTTCAGATGGTTTAGTAAGATGCAAATTAATAAAAAAAATCATTCATGCATGGAAGTTTTTAAAACACAAAATTCATTAAAAATTTTAATTCAATAATCGAATAATTATGTCATAGTGAAAATTCGTTCTCTGATCCCATTTTGCAGCGATAAAGGTCGAGACTCAACACTTCTCCAGAGAAAGGTTGCAATCTTTCGGGAATAACACAGCGAAACATCCAGATGCGTTCTCTGTGTATGTATTGTTACATTTCCGGAAAGACTCTTGAGCAAAGGGGTGACCGGAGATTAACTCTTCCGTGCCCCTCCCTCCGGAGTCGGAAGTGATCTCCCGAAAATTATCCATTTTTTAAAATTCGGAATGAAAGTGCCCTAATCTGGGCTAATTGACTGAGCTACCTCTGGGACACAGAATCGTTCGCTTCGATGAGATGATACTGCGTACTAAGCGATGATTGGTTCAGTTTCAAAACGAACTTAAAGAGAGAGAACTGTTTATCAAATTACCTGGTTTTATGTTTAGAAACAGAACTCAAATGTTTAATAATCGCACAGGTTAAAAATAATAATTGCGATTTTCCATTAATTTCGATCTCAATTTCAGATATCGCTGACAATTATCCACAGTCTGCTATTTTCAGAATTCATATAATTTGTTGGGATTTGATTTGATTTGTTTGGGGGTTTTCTGGCACAAGAACCATGATGCTCCAAACAATAGGTAAAATTATACCATTTTCAAACAATCATAGAAGGGATTATGAGGATAAACTCTAAAATGTAATCAAGATTTTAATAAATGGATAAAACTTTAAAAATGCAAAAAGTTGGACATGTGGTATCTTATCAAACAAGAAAGATAATGGCGTGCAAGACATTTGAAAAAACTGTACACGCTGGACATTGAAATTTGAGCTATCTGACAATAAATGTTGGACAAACATTTGACAATGACGTCTCGAACACAGTAATGATTGTTCACCTAGCAACAAGTGAATATGGGTGAATTTAGTTTGCCCAATGCACAAATGAGTTAAAATAGTGGCTGCTTTTCTGCTCTCTAATGAGGGCTAAGGTTGCACATTAGGTTTGATAACATGAAGTTGTTTGTCTCCAGGTTCCACTGCCTGTTATCTATACTTATAAATAAAGCTCAATGTGTGTGTGTGTGTGTGTTGGCGCTCTACAAGCCAGGTCATTTGACCTACAGCTACCAAATTTGGTACATGTATACCTCAGAGGTCGAGAATGGGCACCTGGGGTTCCTTTTTTGAATTTTTAATTTGAATTTTAATGATTGATTAAAAACTAACTTTCCCGCCATTTTCCATTTTCCCCACCGCCAAATGAGTAAGGTTTCAGTTTTCCCCCCCAACAGTAATGAGGCTAGGGTTAACATTTTTCGACCGATTATTTCAAATGATTCTGTTTATTTTCTTAATATTTTATACATTTAAAATTAAACATTGTTAATTAATCGATCTTTCAGATTCATCCTGAAGTACTTTTAAATTAAAATAACACAGAATAAAGGAAATTAAAAATGTCTAATCTGCATAGCGTTACCCCAACTGGCGTAGAAAAATTCTCGCATTTGCGTTACCGTAACTGACGTTGAAAATTCACGCATGCGCATTGGGTTCTGATTGTTGACAATATTATCAACGGATGATTCTTGATTTAAATTATTTTTAGGTTAGTTGCATGCTTTTGTAATTAAATTGTATTTACGTTAGTTATATATTTTTTGTATATGCTAATAGTTTTAAGTACATCGTTTTTAAGTAGTTTTTTAAAACCTGTTTTCGACCGATTATTTTAAACGATTCGTTTTATTTTCTTAGTGTTTGATGCATTTAAAATTAAGCATTGTTAATTAATCGATCTGTTCATGATGAATCTGAGAAATTTTTGTTGAGAAATTCTTGAGATATTACATAAATTAAGAAAGATATTCTTTAGTGCACATAAAGTTTAAACGCTCAGTGACTCTGTTATCAGTAATCAATTATAAAAAAATGCTTTGTTTCAGTAAAAAATATTATTATATTAATTGCAGATTAATTCTTTCCACTTTAATTTAAAGCATGATTCTACGGGAGCTAACAGAAAATTAGAGAGATACATATTACGTTATGACTGAAGGCTTTTATAATATTATTAGTGAATTATATGACTATCAAAATTTGAAGTTTTTAAATATTTTGATGAATAATCTATTAAAGTAAGAATTGCCTAAAATATTTAATTATTAAAATTTAAACGAACATTAAGATTGGCGAACCATCTGGCCGCCAAAGGCGGCTAGTTTAGAATAAAGAAATATTTTAATATGTTTGTTTATGTCACTCACAGGAATAGTAGTAGCGATTGAAGTAATCGCCAATTTGGCAGCCTTGTCTGTTTTTTCTTCTGCCTAGTTTGTTGGGAGTACTGTTTGCTTTATTGAAATGCTTTGCTATATATTAAATTCTTTATCAAATCAACCAATTTGTAGTTTCATGTTTAGAATAAGATTGCAACATTTATTTTTAACTGATAGACATCAAAACATATCATCATAAATTTCCTAATGGTGGTAGATTCATAATAATTATTGGTTTATGCGTGCGATTAAACTAGTTATTAAGGAAAGAATTGAAGACAAGAATATGAATCAGATCATAATGACAAATTATAATTCTAATTAATATTTACTTGACAATAACAATTATCGTCATTATTTAATCCTCTTTTTTCCTTGACAAAGTTATTCTAAGAATTTATATCAAAACTATCACTTTTGAACCCAGCGTGTGTCTTACGTGCTTGTTTGTGATCCATAAATGAAAAACGATTTATTTAGCTGACTTCTTGTGCATAGATGTTATTTCTGAACTGTGTTTTTGCTCTATGATTCCATTCGTGCCCAAGGGACATCCGTGACCCTGCCTTTTGACCGGGGTGACTCTTGATTAGAGGAGTGATAGAATGATGTCGAACCTGATATGTTCTCATCTGTCCTTGCAATATACTTGAAATCCGTATGCCAGTGTATCCAATAACGTGAAATATCTGTTGTCCTCCTGTCTGTTTAGCCGCGGTCCTCGGATCACCGTTACGTCCACCTAGCTATGCTGACCTAGAAAATGACCTACTTTGTCACAGACTTCTCCATCCTATCGCTCAAATTGAAAATATCTCGGCGGGCATTTACTCAAAATCTTTATTTCACGAGTTTTACTTTTCTTAAACATAAGTAATTCAACATTATCTTCTCTCTTCCTGAACAATACAAAAGAAACCTAGAAGAAATTCTAGTTGTATTCCTTATCAAAATATCCCACTACAGTATTTAAGGGAATAACTTTATTTAAAGTATTTTGCTGATACTGGGATAATATTGCGCACCGAAATTAAGATTTTCACGCTTTGATGTGAAATACATGTTTTGTTTAGAAGAAAGCAGTTGCTTCATCTGAGTGGTAAAATTGCTCAGGGAATCTGAAAGTTTAGATGAATAAATTGACACATTATGGCTTAACATTGTAACGACCTCATAGGAATATGTATATATAATAAATATTTAAAAAGATTGCACATATATAATATAATCATTTTAAATATAGATATATAACTTTTATTGGCCTCTTTAATAACAATTTCTAGGAGAAATTTTAAACGACAAGGTTGATTCATTCAGTTCTGAAAATGAGCTCTCGCAAGAAATGAATGAAATAAAAACTGGTTTTCATCAAATGATCCGATGCATGAGATTCTCTGCTTCAAATTTTCACTCAGTTATTTGCTTTCGCATAAGTTATTTAAAACATATATTGGGATATTTTATGAAATTTGATAATAACCCTTTGTTACAATATTTATTGGTTATCAAAAGCCTTCTATATGAAAATCTTATGAACAGTGTCTCGGATTATTGGATATTTTATTCAAATGCTACTTTCACTTTATTCAATAAATTGAAGCGATTTATTTAACGGCAAATGACACCAAAGCTTTCTTACTTTGAGTTTCATCATGCATAATGCGTTTCTTATATCAAAGATGCATTCTATTTTTATTATTCTGTAACGAGAGAATAATGTGAAACGTCGTGTTTTGGAGATGATGATCGAAAACTTTAACTTCTTTTATGAGCAAAAGTTACAGTGATTTTCGGAAGTTCTATCTTTTCAAGCTCAACATTTTGATAGAAATAGCCCGGTAGGCTGCAGGGGCAGAAAAGAGAGCGGAGCGAACAATTGATACGTGTCTTGCAGTATTATTTCAGCGTAACTTCTTATACACTGAATCCATCACCATCTAAAATCTTCACGCTGGCTTTGTGCTTAAATTTGGAGCCTTTTTCCAAGACCTCATTATATGACCGTCATTTTGTTTAATGGCGACCATTCAATGTAGCGAAAGAATAATTTCAAAATCATCATTAACCTATTGATTAGAATATCGGCCACTATTACGGCTACGGTGCATTCTAAGCAAATGGGTTCTCGGAGGATGTTATGTTTAGATAAAGAACAAATTATTTTGCAAAGGCGGCCGCGGAGGTTTGGTGGTAAGCTCTCGGAGGGATTCAGGTTCGAAACCCGATTGCACCGACGATCAGGTGCGCGTTAAATCCTTGGGGGTCAAACGTTCAGCCCACTAGTGTACTGTGGAAATTAGGAGAGGGGTTGCCAGCTCAGGTGTTATCCTCGACGTCTGACAGCGGTTCAAAATGACGAGACCCGTCCCAAAATAGCCCTAATGTTTCTTTAAAACGGGACGTTAATATAACTAATCCAGAGAAGAGCGCAAGACGATTGTAAAGATTTTATTTATTATCATTTTCAACAGTTTAGAAATAGTTCAAAATTCTTTTTATTAACATTTTAATTTTTATGCAACTAATTTTGATTACTTTTTTCTACTACTAATTCTTCTTTGACGATAGAAGTATTAATTAGAAGATAAATTATATATAGTGGAATCTTTCCACATTACTACTTCATATATATCTATTACAGCGCTTTGATGATTTTTCCATTCTCCAATGATTTCCTTCTTGATTGGAGGAAAGAGGCTTTGAATTTGTGACTCATATCTTGAGGTGTTTCGCAATTATTAAATTGTTTCTATGTAGGAATCCTATGAAAAATTCACTTAGTTTAAGTTTCTGCGCAGTTTAAAAAGGTTCGTTTTCTAAACATGAAAAAGATTTAATAAATAAAAAATGATAAATTGATGAAAATAAAAATAAAAATATTTTTATATATTCCACAAAACTCAGAAGAGAAATAGGGAATCTTCCCAGCTAAACAAAAAAGTATAAAGTCTTTTAGAGGCAAATTGATTTCAGTAGAATTTTAAACAAGCATGTATGTTTTAAGCAATCAAGATCTGTTTTTTTTCTTTCTTTTGTTTTTTTTAAATCCAAACATTATTTAGATCTTATTCTGTGCTGAACCCATGTGAAATCGGCTTGAGTTTCAATCCGTTTTCGCAAAACATTGCAGTCGAAATATCAATCGTTTTTCTCCCCCTCTACGAAATTTAAGAAAGATTTATAAGTATAA
>JAPMOR010048088.1:0-35613 GCA_026543865.1 Argiope aurantia | reverse complement strand
GGACAGAATTATTAATTCTTTGTAAATTCAAAATTCTTTGATAGTATTTACTTCTTGATTAGATTGTAATTTCTACATAACTGAAAATTAATTTTATTGAATTCTTGTTTTATTTATATCAAAATACAACCAAATTTGTACTGAATTACTTAACCCCTTACTGGAGGCGGGAGTCGAAACGACTCTACGTTGTTTATTAGCTTTGATTATCACGTGGTATTTTGTCTTTGAATACAATCATCTCAATACCTTCATGTTGTTCTTTTAGCAGTATGTTGGCAAAAGTATAGTTATGAATACGTGCCTATAACCAAGTTATTCTTTTACAAAGAATTTTGTTATTATTTTTGTCATTGACTCCATGTTTCTGAAACAGCTTTTTATTTGAATAATGCAAAAAAGAATGAAGGAATGTTCTTAAAATATTATTTTAAAATATTATATTCTTTATTGTTGTTAAATTCTAACAATTATTAATGTTAGTGTAATTCTGTAATATCAAAGCGAAGTAAATACTCATTAAAAGATTGTTTAGGTTTTTCATATAACATCTTTGCAACATTTAACATTTTTAATATTAATATTTTAAATATTTTTGGTAACTACATGATTTCCAGAATGTTTTGTGTTTCCAAAACAAATTCCAGTGCTGTTTACAAAAGACAAGGAAGAAAAATAACAATAGAGTTATTTTGACTCTATGTCTTTGCCCACGAGAGAAAATTCATGTCTCCAGTTAAGGGTTAATAAAATAAGCGTTATTTTACTTATTTGTGAATTAAAATCCAAGCTCATTTTTACATCCTATTATAGGAATTATTTTTTATGAATATATATATAATAATTTAAGAGCTCTGAATCGTATCAATAGTAAGTGTCTTTAAATGATTGTATCGCCAACCATGGCCGGTCAATAACCCAAAAAAAATATGAGGCATCGGTCATCCATAAACTATGCCAAACTGATAGAAAGTAGCCAAAGCAATTAGTTAATCTCGTTTTCATCAATAACTGGCGAAATGTGGTGGACGGCCTATCCCCCACCCTTTTGAAAGGGAAGCGGGGTTGGGATTGATGTTGCATTACTTAAGTGCACGGGGGCTCTCCTCTTGGCCAGGGCCAGGATCGCGAGGAGAAGGAGTGTGGAAGCGTAAAATGGGCATTTCGTATTTTATGCAGGGTTCCAGGGGTTTTATTGGATGTCAGGTTCTTGGGTAAATGATGATGTATGCTTTGATAAGACGCCACTGATCGGTTTTTAATGCTTCAGCGGTGCAGCATTCCTCCGCTGTCTGGCGGCCTGAAGCTTTTAGCATTTCCATGTCGAGAGAGAAGTCTCCGCCAAATACTTTTTTGGTTTAAATTGGTGTTTTGATACATAGCTGAGTGACGGTCGCAATCGAGCGTTTTTGTGATGTGTTTCAACAGGAATTTTATGAGTATCTTTTATGTCAATGGGGTGGTAAATCATGCAAAGTGGAGGGTGAGACGTGCTGCTGTAGACGTTTCGTTTGAATCTCTTTCCAGTTTATGGGTTGATACATTTTGTGTCACAATTTTATTTTTGAAATGAGTACATATTCTTGCTGCTATTTTGTTATGCAAAGTGAAAGTCACGGAAAAAAAGCAAGTACAATTTTATATGAGGTGAGACGGTAACTTTTATGGTGCTTTAAAAACAACACCTACATTTGTTCCCCATCAATAAAAAAGTAAAAATATCTTATTAGTTTAGGTCTTAAATTAATTTACTTAAAATATTGATTTTTAAAAAGTAGTTATTTTTGCTGTATTGAGTGTTAGAAAAATCAATATTTCTACTTCTTAAAAATTTTTATGTTTGAAATACATATTTTACATTTATATATTCATTTGGTCTATTTCAGTGTGAGTTCTAATTCGGTGAATCAACTAAAATTTCATCATAAAGGTTATGCATTCTGTCATCATTTCACTAAAATGGCCCACTTGAATATCCTGACCCTGTTTGACAGTATCTATAACATAGTAACAAGTTGCAGAACACCTCTGTGCTAACAGGAAATTATACGGTATCGAAATGTTGAAATGTCGCTTATGCTCCTGCGAAGTATACAGTGGATTTCAAATTTAAATGGACCCTTTGAATTTGACGGACATCATGCATTTTAATTAGATCCAATAGTTTCTAGCGAACGGAAGGAGAATAGGATATCGCAGTAAAATATAAGGGAACTTTTTGAGAAAATGCTTGACGTACACCTGGCACAGTTTGGCCTCTATTATAATGATTTTACAGATAATATTTGAAATAAAATGGCACCATAAATTGGGATTTATGCAAGAAAATTGGCCTTGGAATAGCACGATAAATGAGCCTTTCCATTTAAATAATTATTAGGACGCTCAGAAATAAAAAGCTTAATTACTGAGTTTGATATGAGAAAAATTCCTCATACGCTTCTACATTTCCATGAACTGATGCCAATTCGGTTATTGCATTTTATGTTTTGAAATATAACATCTAATGTATTTTATATCTTAAATTATATCCAATGAAGGCATTATCTATAGGAAATTTATCAATTGAAAAATGTTTCAGCAATAACGCTCCATCTTATAATAAATATGTCGCTCTCTCGACTAATGGATTATTCTCTTACTACAATACCGTATGGACAGAAGCAGGACAAAACTTCTGCCGCGAAGAGCTTCTATTCATAATAAGCAAAAAAAAAAACTCTCTCCAAGAAATCGATAGGATCGGCTGCTTTCATTTATAAGGATAACACCGTAAACTTAAACGGATAATTGGTGGCCCATTCACCCAATCACTCGTTTAAAGATACTATTGGCGCGCAATTTCAACCGCCAGTAACAACAGAAATGGGAATAATTTCCAAAGAAACGGGAACTGAGAGGGATGTAGGTTAATAAAAAAAGACACTAATAAAGGGGAGAGAAAAAAGAAATATCGAAGTGTAAAACGCTATTCGGAATTAAGGAGAGCTGTTTTCCATTTTTATTCGCTATTATGCATGAAACTTGCTTTTAAACTTAATTATCAGGTAGGAGAAAAGAACACGACGGAATGATGCGGGCCAGAGATAAGAGGGGGGAAGGTCATTCGTTCATGCAAAGAAGTACCGTTTTTTTTTTAATGATTGATAAGGAGGTGAAATTAATAATGAAGGGAAGGTGGCGAGTTCTTCATGGATGAAATTTCTTTTAAATTGTTAGATTGATAAATTCAGGCAGAGACGAATGAATACTTGCATGTATTGTAAGAAATGAATACTCTTACAGCATTTTTGAAGATAATAATGATAAAGAATGAAAAATTATGAGTTAACATTATAAGTTGAAAACAAAATGTTTAGTATAAAGCAAAGTACAGAATTCTTTCTTTGTAAGCATGAAATAAGTCGAACAAACAAATTTTTAGCAGCATACTGAGAAGTTTATTACTTAATATCTGCTTTTTTGAGGCTTTGATATACGATTCATTATTATAAAAAATATTTAAAAATAAATGTAATTTTTTCTCATGTTCACTACCGGGTAGCAACCTGTATAGGAACCCAAATGAAGTTCTTCCACTGTTTTGACAGATGAACCGAATTTCAGATGTGCGCCGAATATGATCACGCGCACTGTCAAAGCTTTGTTATTATTCGTTAGTATCAGGTAATCTTTTGTAAATATATATACAAGTTAATGTTATTCTTTTTACAAGTGACTTCAATATTACATCCAACTCGAGGCTCAACTGAAGATTTAAAAGAAATCTCCAAGGCATTGATTGAAAATAAATGCAAATCCTCTGACTTGGAATTCTTTGTTTTGTGCGTATTTGAGTGTTTGCATATCAATATTATAATGCACTTTTAAAACCTTGCTAAAGGAAGAAAAATAAAAATTAATCAAGTTAGCTGTGGAATTAGGCTTATTATTAGTGATAAGTTCAAAATTAAAGAATTAAAGATTGCAATTCCAAAAAAAAAAGTACAGAATGTGATGAGTAACTTAAGAACTGTTTGTATTAATAATTAGCTATATAATAGAATGTAAAGTAAAACTTGCTGGTGAGAAAAAGAAAAAAATTGTTGCTGAAAAAAAAAGAGAAAAAAAGTTTTTTCGAGATTACAAGCTCTGTAAATGAGGCTAGCTTTACTGATTTTCCCAAGTGCAAAATAAAGAATTAGTTCATGATTTTGATTCTGAAGTAGATATTAATATATATTTGAATCGGTTTAAAAGGACGATAAGTTTTTTGAAAGACCGTATGACATATTGGACTGCATATTTAATCGACTATCTACCAAATGATAAGCTAAATTCATTGCTAGTCATCTGAAGATATTTATGAATATTGTTACGAAACTTGCTCTCACTTGGCACGGACTGAATGGTTCAGGAGTAGAATGCTATGAACTGAAAGCGACAGTTCACAAGTTCCTGTTTGATTGCAGGTAATTTGCCTAAAAATTATTTCTAGTTTGTTCTAGAATGTTCATATAATTTCTGTATCTATGTAAATTTGGAAGATTCGAGTGATTTCCTCTTGTGGTTAAAATCAGATGTAAGGTTTAGTTCCTTGAATAAAGTCTCGAGTTGAGATTGGCGAGAGTTATCCTTGATTTTAATTAACACACGGTTTGTCTACGCGACGATATGTTACAGATTTGGTTTTGAAACGATTTAAGATGAGTCCAGAAAGAATCCGACAATTTTTTCCGCAATATCGGAATGTTGTGATAATAACTGGTAGGTCTTCTATTTTAAATTGAGAAATTTCTTTGAAAGTCCGATATCAGAATTCGAAGAATTTTCATACTTGAAACATTCTCAAACTTTGTAACAAATCCGAGTAGAAAAAACATTTCCTTGATCTTGAATATGATGGATTTGCGACGATGAATTCGGTAGAAAAGTTTGATGTTTAAGAGTCAGATGCATAAAATGAGAAGAATTCATTCTGTGCGTACATGAATACGATAATGGGGCCGCGATGGCCTGGTGGTAAGGTCTCGGCTTCGGAACCGGAGGGTTTCGGGTTCGAGACCCGATTCCACCGAAGAACCATCGTGTAAGGGGGTCTGTTGCACGTTAAATCCGTCATGACCAAACATCCTCCCGCTGGTGTGGTGTGGTGTGGAGAGGGGAGTGCCAGCTCAGGTGTCGTCCTCGTCATCTGACCATGGTTCAAAATTACGAGGTCCGTAACAAAATAGCCCTAGTGTTGCTTCAAACGGGACGTTAATATAACTAAATTAAACTAAATGAATACGATAACTTCGAAAACGAGAGGAACATGTAAATTTCAGTTCAAAATTTGAAGATGACAATAATTTTTATCCTAAAATGATAACTTTGAACATTAGAAACGCACCGCAACTGGATGTAGAATATCTGGAAATAATCTGTAGAAAGCTTTCCGATCAAAGATTGTAAACAATCATTAGATTTTTTATGATTTTACTTAAGATGCTATGCAACTAAAGAATTTTGAAAAAAGTACTAAGACATGAAAGCGTAATTTAATTAATGCCAAGCAAATTTTAAATGGATGAATAAAATAAAAATATGCTGTTTAAAAATTTAAATTTTCCATTTATTGTCTATCAATTTCTAATTATAATAAAGAAATATCATACAAAAATTCCATTTTAATTACGGCATTAAAAGTAGTAAAGCAAAATTCATGTAGAAGTCTCAATTAATCGTATATGAACAAGTCCTGATTTTTAAAATGCATGCTATCGAAAGTATGTAAAATTTTTATTTTATAAAAAGTTATTAAACTTTAAAAACCGAAACTTATAATGTAGCCGCTTTATAAAAATTTTAATCAATGTACAAATTATTTCCTGAATTTAAGAACTGTGAATGCACATCCATTAAAAGCTAAGTAGATTTTACACGGAATTTAAAATAAAGCATTATTTATTTATTTTGTCAATTCAGTTTCCAAACGATAAAAATATCGCATTTTATGAGGATGCCAAACATGCCTTTAAACTTAAAGATGGCTCACAAGTGGATCATAGAATTTATATCTTGTTTACGCCAACATGCATTCACATAAAAATCTCGGTTCATTAATTGCACTCAATAAAATTCCAATGTATAAAAACAGGAAAAAACTTCTATGCATCTCCTAAAGAACTCCACACTTCTAAGTGCCCGAGAAAAAGTGGGAAGCAAATTTATACAGGAAATGGCATCTTCTTAAAGCTACGATGAATAATGTATAATGTATAGATTCTCTAAACTCGCATTGTACTCGGAAAGAAAAAAAATTAAAAAAATCGTCTGCTTGATAAAAATGGCATCTCCCCGAGTAACAAGGGATTTTTGATTCTGGGTCTTTAGGATCATTACCGGAGGGCTTTTAGTGATGCCGGCCACATAAGCAGGGCTATTTCTTTAATAAAAAAAGGCCAATGGGACGAACAGGGCTTTAAGAAATAGGGTCATTTGCGAGGCAAGGCTTGTGCCGCTAATGCTGGCCATAAAAACAGTTTTCCGAGCTGTTCAGAAAGTAGAGGGGGCTTGGAATTTATTTACAGCTGCGCTGCTGCTCATAAATTTGCGCTCTAATAACTTACAATAACTAAACTTGCAAACAAGCAGTTCGCGATGCCCTGCTGAAAATAAACAAAAAGAAGTCATCTTGCGTTTTGCTTTATAATGTTATTTCTTAGACTGTTATATAAAGGAATTACTTCAATAATAAAGTGATTAGAGTTCCTAGATTACCTGATAATTTTCTAAATTTTCAGTTCTGATTTAGAATTGGAAAAAGGTGTTAGAAACATGCACGTTTCGATAGAAATGCCGTACTAAAAACTGTTAATTTAATTTCTATAAATAATTAGTTTATGTTAAAAAAGTTTCCTGTATATGCCTGTGTTAAACATTTTTTTAATAAAAAAGATAATGACGAATTTTCTCTCGTTAATCTTAGTCCACATGTAATATAAGCAATCAGTTTTAATACAATTATCCACTATTATATCTATAATACAATTATCTAAATATAACTGCATAACGGAAATGAATGTTTCGGTATCTTTTATGCATTTAGTTCTTTTGAAAAGGTGTTATGAAAATATTGATTTCATCTTGAATAATCTATCATATTCAGACCGCCAATGAGCATTTTGTGGAGATCTGAAAGAGGTTTCTATGTTTCGAGCTCCACAAAACATCTCTCAGATTTCTTTTTGAATAGAACAGTCAAGACAGAAAACATATATTAAGAAATAATGTCCGATCAGGAAGACAATAGATCCTGGATTCAAAAATATGCACAAAAAAAATTATTAAATCTAAATCTAATATCACTTCACATAAAATTAAGTCTTTTGAAACAATTTGTCAAGGCTTGGAAAAAAAAGGAATGATTCAAATATCTTTGAAACCATTTCCCAGATTTTATCTGAAACAAAACTGAGGGAAAGTGTATTTGTTAAACCAGATTTCAGGCGAATGAAGAAGAAATTAAAGTGAAAATACACAAAGAAAAGCCTGGAAATCTCTAAAACTACTTATCACTGGCTTTCTTGGAAACAAAAAGTGGCCAAACTAAATATGTATTACAGAAGAGATGATGCAATATTTCTAGATTCTAGGCTGAAGTACGAGTTTATATGTTCCTTTTCTTGATTTCATACTTGAATTATTTTCGTGAAAAATGTAAATGCAGTTAGTGAAGAACAAGGTGAAAGATTTCACTAAAATTTAATGCAAATGGAAGGGAGATATCAAGGAAAATGGAAGATCAGCATGATAGCCGACTACTACTGGATTCTACTAAGAGACAATCCCTGCAAAGTTCGAAAGAGGGAAAGTGCCGAAAGAACTTAAAGAAATGTTACTTGTAACTTTCTACATGTACTTAACAACACAATTATTTAATTTAAGGTATAAATGTTATTTATGTTAATTTATAAAATGATGAATTTTTTAAATGTTAATTTCCCGATTTTAACTATTTTTTTTCCAAATATACGATTACTTTGTAATAAACCTTTACATCATAGAAATAAATGGATTTCATTTTTAGACTCAATTTTAGAAATAACATCAAAATCAAGAGCCAAAATTTAAACAATTTTTTGAAAATACTTAATTGGCCAGTATTATTAAATAACTTAAATGCTCACTTTTATTCTTAATTTAATTTAATTTAATTTGATAAACAAATGCGTAGATTTTAATAATGGATTTACGGAATGACCCTTTATAGTCTTTCAAATTTTTAGCTAGCCATCTGATGGTGAACTCAACCATACAGTTTCAATTTCAGAGTTGGCCAAGTACATAATGTCAATGCAATCTGTAATAAAATCATTAAATCATAAAAAAAATCATAAAATCGTTTAATAATAGTAAGAAAGAATAATTAAAAAGTCCTTTTAATTTCAAAACTTTCACTTTGAGAAAATTAGCTATATTGGCGAAATATAAAATCCTATAAAAAAGGTGGTGACGAGATACCTAAATTAAGAAGCCGCGTATCCAAATCTGAAAGACAGCTTCTATTCAAATTTCTCTCAATACTAATAAACGTGGCGCTAATTTGCTCCACTACGAACACCCAAATCACATTCGTGTAATGTACAGTGTTCATTTCGTGAGCTCTGTTTGTTCCGGTTTGGTCGTGGTAAATTATATTTGAGTCAAGAATGTCTTAAGGAAACAAATAAGGCTGTTGTTTAACAGGGGTACAGGAGAATGAACGATTGTTACAGAAAAACGTGGCAGGAAAGCATCTGCTTTGCATGATTGTTGGCACAAGTGGCCATGTGAAGGTACTATCTCAAGGAGATGGGTGCCCAGCCGTATTGAACCAGGCGTATGGAAAACCACTCATATTCACATATCGCATCTACTACAACAATTCAAGCTTCTATTTGACTCAGAGTAACACAACAAAGATAATAAATCGATCATTTAAGAGATCTTCGGGGCCCGACATCCTGTAGCATTCATGCCACTGATTGAAAATCAGTCGGTTTGCGATTTATCAGTGGTGTCACACTAGAGGTCACGGAAGCACAGAGTGGAGATACGTTGTGCTCTTAGATGAAATTTGTTGCCAGCGATGTTTATGTGTTGGTTTGAAGAAGGCCGAGTGCGTATAATTAAACTACCTGTGGTGCAAACGTATTAGATTTACATCAAAATTATTATTGGGGTGTAATTTCCAATGACAGCAAGAATAATCTTGTCGCTAATCCCGTGCACTTTGATTGCTAATTTCTGTTGAAAGCAGAACACTGGATTAGAACTTTTTATCTCTATTCCAGACATCGTTTTCCAACAGTTTCTCCTCATACCACTGCTGATTCAACGTTTGGTAATATCCTTAGCCTGAGAAATCACCAGATATTTCTCCCATCGAGCAAGTACGGAATGTTTTTGAAAAGCAAATCCAGCGTCAATCAGAACCAGCACAGATCTTTGCTAATTGATTGAAAAAAATTACTTGGAACTCCATTACACATAATGGTATATGGCAGTTGTACGATGCTTTCAAACTCGTACTCATTACAACATATATTAATATATATCGCCAATTCCCATACGAAAGGGCTCCTCTCTCACAAACTTTAACCTGTGATCCAAAAATTTTAATCCAATAAATGTTACTGGGACAAATGCTTTTCTTGGATTTTATTTTTCTAAATTAATGCCTTTTTGATGTTGGAATTTCATTTTCCATTAATGTATCCCTTACATTTTTTATGATAACGTATAAATAACTTAAAATAGAATAAATAAGAATTTTGCAAATTTTCATTTTTTATAATTAGTTGATTTTATGTAGTTTGCACGTAGTTTAAAAATAACTTTTTAAAGTTTTAATCTAAAAGAAAATGAGGTGTCTTCTTTTTTCGATCGCGTCACTCAAATAGTAGTCTATCACGTATAACGCATTTGAATAGTGGCATTTACACATTTTCATAAGATGGTCTGCATTTACTTTTTAATCCATAGTTGTCTCATTTATTTATTTCATAATTTTCACTTGACGTTTGCTTGGGCATGATTTCCAATAGGGTAAAAAACTATTTATATTATCTGGTAGTTGGAAACAAAATCTCTCGTACTGTTCCGATTCAAGAAACACTCTTTTTCATCTCAACTATAATAATTTTGATAGCAAAAAAAAAGAGCTAATGAACTTTCAAAGCGCAGATAAAAGAAATAATACTATAATTAAAAAAAGCTCATGATAATTTAGTTCAGCCTAGAAACTACTTTCTTTTATGTGTTTTAAATTGTGAAGAGAAAAGAATTAAGCTTTTCAATGGGAAAATGTCTTCTATTCCTGTGCGTATTTCATCCAGAATGCGACGCATGAATACATTATATCTTTGTGATCAGAGGGTATCGCAATTACAGCTTGAGATGGTCCAGTGGTGTGTATTCTGGGTCTCGGTGAAATCTGAAACGTCAACATCGATCCGGTTTCAAGGACAAATTTAGATGCGCGCAACACATTTTGCATGCATTATCCTATCGATAATATAGTGGAACAGAGAAGGAACATAACGCCATCTCATACCCCAGCATCGGTAACCATTCTGGTCAACGATTCGGAACGATTTGGTGGACATATTATGGGAATTTTATTTAAATACCAAAACATTTTCAGTAGAAAAAACAAAAATAACTTTGTACAAAATTTACAGGCAAATAAGAAATGATAATGAAATGAAACCATTTTCAAAGATTTTCTAACTCTTGAAAAATTACTTTGAATAATAATATGCAGAAAGATAAAATGTATGGAAAAACACATGCATTCTGTGTTCACATGTTATCATGACATAGTAGATGAGAATTCAATTATAAAAATCCGAAATCCAAAATAATTTGGTTAATGGTAACAAAGAAAATATTTGTTCGAAAGATATTTATGAATGCAAATGCATGTGAAAAAACTGTGGTGCTTTTTCCTTCCCTTTTAGTCTTTGTGAGTATGAAACTTGATGTTGGAAGCAAGAGAGGCAAGGACAGATCTCTATTTTTACTAATAAATTTAATTATCCTCTGGATTTTTCGCCTGGAGAGGAAATTGCTGGCGACTCTTTTCAGCCATTCTTGTTCAAAGCTTGGTGATGGTTTTTCCATATGCCAAGAGATTGTGAGGATTCATTCCGGAGCATAATGAAGTGCAGTGACGATCCCACCACAATTGCTCTAATGACTCTCTGACATATTGAATCGTTTGAGGTAGGCAGGAAAAAATATTAGTGGTACAAGTAAGTTTCTATTGGATACAAATTCGTGAAACATTTTCTGGAAAAAACGGCGGCAGCATATGTAGATAACCCCCGTTCTCCGTTGGTTGAAAACCGTCTATCAGAAGGGAATATGAGGCAAATTAATTTAGAGCGCGTTTGCCCTCCCCCCTTTGATCTCCCCCCTCTCAGTGGTGGAAAATGTCCCTCACATGTAGCTGACCGTAGAAGAACAGACACCGCCGCCTGATAGGGCGAATATTAGGTGCATAGAATGGGAGTCACGATACTGCCTGAATAATTTATGCATAAGCATATTACATTTCGTAAATTATGGACGTCAAAATGCAGGCTTCTATTTTATCCTCATTTTCTCGACTCTCCCTTGAAACGAAATTTCATTTTTGAAACCCATTTTCGAGTTATCGAACCTTGACTTTCATCTATATTTTATTCAGAAGAGGTTAAAAAAGTCATCTAATTTTTTTAGCTATTTTTTCTCTTAAATTTAACATGTATTTTGGAAAAGAAAATTTGTTTGGTAAGATTTATATATAGGCTTATACACTCATGTTCATAAATTAAGGATAATACAAGTTCAAGAAAAGAAAGCATCAGAAGCAAAACTAATGTGACTTACTTGTAAAACCTATTTATTAAACAAAAGGCAAAAAAGATGCTATGTGTTTGATATCATTTATAAAAATTGCAATTTTTTGCTTCCTGCAGCAAATTATAAAAAAAACTATTTACAAAAACCAATATTACATGGTTGGTATGTTGGTTAATACATAGTATGTCTCCCAGACGATGAAACACAGTCCGAACAACGCCTAGGCATGCTGAGTATCAAATTATCGGTCTGATCTTGAGGAATATTACAACATTCATAAAGCAATGCTCTCCGAAGTTCCGGTAGACATGTAGGAGGTGGTTGATGGGTTGCAACTTGTTGGCTAGGCATATCCCACACATGCTCAACTATATTCAAGTCCGGCGAAAATTCTGTCCAGTACATACAGATGATATCCTCCTATCGAAGGCATTTGTTTACGATGTTTGCACGGTGAGGACATTCGTTGTCATCCATAAACACGAATTCTGCGCCCACGGTGCCCCGGAACAAACTTACATGTTGTTCCAGAATGAAATCCCGATAGATTTGGCCTAGCATGGCTCCAATTTGAACACGCAGGTCAGCAGGACAGAATCAAGCAATCCTGCACCATCGTAACGTTGTGGTTCAATGATGTTCTCTTGGTGGTAACGGGCACCTGGCACTCTCCATATGAAAGTCCGTTGACAATCAGACTGCAAGTTAAGCCTGGACTCGTCGGAAAACATCACATAAGCCCACTGTTGCGGTGTCCACAATGCATGCTCTCTACTCCAGGCTAACTGCAGGCGGCAGTGAGTTGCAGTAAGTGGAACGCCTGCCAATGAACATATAGACCAATATTCCCTAAGCATCTGTACACGGTCTGCTTTGAATGCTGTGCTTACTTTGTTTCTTTTGGCAGCAACCGCCAAATACGGGTCGTCCTCATTCGGCCTTGTAACTCAGGGGGAGGGGTTCTGTAACGTCTACTCCCATTACAATCATCTTGGAATCATTGCCAAAGCCTGGACGATTCCAAGTTCATCATATACTTCCAGTTGGGTAAGCTCACATTCCAGACAGCCGATAATTTCTACAACGTAAGAAATATTCCAAATGCGTCCTTTGTGTCATAACTATGCAGTTATTGCATTCAAAGGCTTATAAAGCGTTTGCGAACAATTTTATTTCTTTGCCTGTATTCCTTATACATCACTCTCATACACTCTCGCCATTGTGACGTACTGTCATCTGGTGGCTTCATTCGATTTGCATATAATTTTTGAAAATGTGTGTAGTCATTTTACGGGTGATATATGCAATTTAGAGTTCGATTTGCACATGACACTGAATTAACCTTAATTTATGGACATGCGTTTATAAGGCGATATAATTATTATGAGATCTTTAGAAAAAAACTCGTTAAAACCTAGAAAGAGATAAAATATTTGTTTATTCGCTTTTATATTTCTTGTTTGAAATAATAATTTCTAAATGTTGCGGCTAATAATAAATTAAATGTAAACAGCTTTTAAAAATATGCATTTATTAATGATCAAAGTAGAATTTTTGTTACATTATTTTCTACTTTTTTATCTTTGGTTCATTATTTATTTCTATAAACATTATAGAATCTCAGAATAAATTTTTATCAAATTCCCTCACGGTAATGTGTTTCATAAGGAATAATAATTTAATTAAATCAGACTAAATAAGAAATAATTGCATACATTAAACTGCGTACTGCATAAATTTTAAATTCAAAACTTATTCCTACCAATATGTGAAGAGAAGAAAAGACTGAAAATTCCGTCTACCGAAGAAAGACACGAAGACAAACAAATTAAAAAAATACCTGTTATATAAAAGGAAATAAATCTCTTATATAACAACTGTAATTCGAATTTGCCTGAATAAATCATTAAGGTACAGGAAGAATCTTTTTTACATATAATTTTGTTTTGTTTCCAATTAATGTTATCATTCTGAAAATCTAATGACTAGATTGAAGACGACTTCCATTACATTCTTATCGATGTATCTTCGGACCAAATATGCATGTTTTAAAAAATTGTTAATATTATAGTCATTTTTCTATTCTAAATATTTCTACATGGCAACCAGTTTGAAAGCATTTTCTGGCTGCTGTTCAAAGTTACGAGGCTTGTCCAAAATGGTCTTTGTTTAACTTCAAAACTGGGCATGAATACAAAAAGCTAAAATAAAAACTATTTTGACTGAATTGTATAAAAATTCCATCTGGCTTTCGCGTAACATTTTTAATCAATTATTTTTCTTAATACTCCTTATTGTGATTCTTATCTAATTTTCATTATTTCTTGGGCAGTTTGCATTTTTATATTACAATTACCCTTTGTTTTCGGTATTTTTTCAGCCAAAAGTACTATTTTTGAAAGAATTACGTATGAATAAAGCATGTTTTATGTTAAAATAAAACTAAATATCTCATCAGGAAGACGAATGTCACAAATTTCATGCTGTTGTTTTTAATTCTTGTAATCACACGACATTAAAAGAAGAAAATTTTGAGAGTGAATTTGAGTCACCGAAATAGTCTCGTTGAAGAAAATTGTTATAATTACAGCAGTCGATAGATTTTGAATTCGCTTTTTCACAAATATTCAAATTTTTCAAAATCTCGAATTTTTTGAGCACCTTTCCTTGGTACATTTCGTATATAAGAAAGTAAAAAGCTGTAATGTATGTTAAAATGATAATCATACCACATTGCTGAAGCTGTCACAAAAGTTTTTTAATTAATTACCAAACTTCATTTTTTCCCACCTCTGGCACATTATTTGGAGTATGAAATCTTAATTGCGTTTCATTTGTCACAATCAGCCTGTTTGAAATCTTCTCGCGCGTCATTACACGAACCGGGGCGGCGCCCTCGAGCCCCATTGTTTTCTTTGAAGTGACATTTAACCAGCAAGCAAAGGAGCCAATTCTTTGGGGCGGATCCCAGCTTTCTTTCGTGAACTTGTAATTAAAAGACATCACTGGCAGTAGCGAGTGTTGTTGCTACAGGAGTCCTCAATTTCATCCGACGCCTGTCACCACCCCTCCCTGTCCTGCCACCAGCTGGCACAGAGCCAGTGAAGAAGTCGGGTGCCAATTCCTGTCAAAAAGTGGGGCGCTGACTTTTCTGTTCCAGTCATGCTTATGAAAGAACGGTAGTTAGAAAAATGCCGCTTACTGATTCTTAGTTTGTTGGCAGATCTGGTGTAAAAATCATGGACACCCTCCTTGCGGAGATGATATAGTTGAAAATTTCTTTCTCCTCACATTTGCTTCTTTACTATCTTAAGATGATGCAGAACCCCTTACCCCCATTCTGCTCGAACTTATTTTAGGGCTGTAAATAATGTTTCGTAAGCATATTTCTATACAGAAATTTCGACATAATTTTAAGCAAAATATTTTTTTGTTTCATTTTTGCTTAGTAATTATTGTATTATATGACACGCGTTTGTTGTCATATCCAGCCCAAAAAAATCAAATGGAAACACGAATTCGTTGATACTGAGATTTAGTAGCATAATGGGATGATTCATTGTCATTAGAAGACCATTGCCTCTAGGGATGATTCATTGCCAAACACGAAATGTCACTGATGTATTAGGCTGATTTTGCGTTTAGAACAAATTAATGTTATTTAAATTGAAAGGTTTATTTTCATGAAAGCGCTTTCCTTTCTAAAAATATTTACTGTGTCTTTTGTCCACGAGCAAAATCATTACCAATACAGATAGATCTGTTGAACTTTTTCTCTCTTAAATTACGAAATATTCATAGCTATTAAATTAAATTTCTCTGACCGTAAAAAGAACAGAAAGTGCTCCCTATCAATATGGAGTGGGCTTTACAAATCAAACTTAGCATGACAGCATTTAATGTGTTTTGAAATTTGTATGAGACTAGTGCAAAAATATTTTTTTCGACGAATTGAAGAAACTTTTGGTAAAACTTTTTATCAGTCATTACTTTCCATTTTATTCGATAACAATTTGTCATTTTTTTCCAGATTCATGATCCTACATTTAAAGGAACTCTAATGTCGCTCAAAAATAAGTAAAACAAGTACAAATCTCAATGCATTATTGATACCTGCTATCATTCGAAAAGTTTTTGCTAAAAAAATAAATGAATGTAATAATGAAGAATTCCTGATGAATGCAATAATACTTCGCTTTTAAAGTCAATAATTTATGTATGAATAAAGATGTGTACGTTTTTCCTCTATCATGATATTTAATTTTTCTTTGATAAAAATTCGAATTTTTCTTTGATTATTCTATTTAATTTCACTAATTTTAGCAGTTTCCAGAGCCGTTAAAAATTCAAATAAATATATAATACTGCCAAATTAATAGCATGATATGCTGCTGAAAAATTCTCTAGTTTTTTTTTTTTAAATCTCATTTTATAGCAATGATTGCTGTGATTGAAAAATTATTTTTGATACTTTCTCTGATATTATGTTCTGAAATATGATGATTGATTAGAACAATAACAATGTCTTTATAAATTTTGAAATAGTTTTATATTTATTTTGTCAAGTAAATTTTTTTTTGAAAATTTATTCAACTGAAACTTTAAACGCCTTTTTAAAAAATCAGCAGACAGAAATTTGATAAACTTGATGTAAAAAGGGAGTTATATTTGATTATTACCATTATAAAACTGGATGTGTATCTTTATGATTATCGGCAACTTTCTATCTTTGAAAAAAAAAAGATGTGATAAAAATTCTCTTTTTATTACGTCTATATCAGAACAATATATTATAAAAATAGCTTTAACAATATTACTCAGAATTTGAGAAAAACATAATATTAAAGTATCAAATAAATTAGATTAAACGAAATAAGTCGTGCTATGGACAGAATTTATTCAAAAAGGCAATTAACCTGCCTGTAAAAATTGAAATTATTTTTAGTTCACTTCTACATCCATCTACGTTTCTTAAATTATAGCTTGCCTTTGCTGATTTGTTTTGATGTGTTGTATGCTGATAGTTGATTTTCTTTCCATTTATTTTATTTATGCGTCAATATAGACACATTAAAGAGACGTTGAAAATTTATGAATTTTCACTACTAATCGTTACTAACTGAAAATTCGTTCAAATTGACATCAGAAAAAATGAAGAACATCCACCACCATCCATACGACAATAAAAGCATGAAGGAAATTTAAAAATTAAATACTTTTTTAAGAAGTTTAAAGAAGCGAATATTTTAAGAGATCTAAGAATGATAAATCTTATCATGTATAATACTAAGTACTGGACGCAAATTGACAATTAAAAAATGAAATACTTACAAGAAATATAACGTTTGATATTAGGTGCTTGCATGTATTTTGATAATTTTTTCATTTTAAAATGGCATTTATTGAGAAAAATTGGTACAATATAAATCAATCAAAATATTTTCCACCATTTTCTACAACCTTTTCCCATTTTAGTCCAATAAGTCTTACAATTGATTGTCTACGAATTTTTTTGGTCCTCCAGGCCGTTTTTTGCCAATAACATCGAAATCACCACTCCTAAATCGTTGAAACCAAAACCGACCTAATTGGATATGGCGAAACAGCAGCATCATAAGTTTCTAAAAGTGTCTGATGGGCTTCGGCAGCAAATTTCTTCAAATCAATAAAAAAAAAAAAGCAATGAATGTCGAAAATGCAATCTGGAGCGTTCCATGATTGGGATTTTGGATTCCATGAATAACTCAATAATACTAAATGGAAAACTTTCCAAAGGAAAACAATAAAACAATAGTAAATTGGTAAAACCCAAAACCATTTTTGTTTATATAGATACTTTGCATGTTTACCGATAGATGTCACTGATTAAAATACATGCAAGCACCTAATACAAGTCATTTTTTAAATAGTAAAACAAATAGTTAATCGGATTTGTTTTTCTCTAAATAATAACTCGTATCTAGTTTCATAAACTGCATTTTTTTTCTATTCATTAATTTTGGGAGAGAAATTTCTCTGAGTCGATAATATTTCTTCTTTTCTCGTCAAGTCCGATATTTTTATTGAAGCGCTTTCGCTCCCAATTCTCAATGATTAGAGTCAAAAAGATTAATACCGTGTCGTCAATGAAAGGAGAAGAATCTTGTTTTACTGCAGTTATTTTCTTAGGGGTCTGGATTGGTACTGAAAGTTATCCGGGAAGGGCCCATTATCTCTAGGGCACCGCCAGGGCCGGAGTGCTCTTCGAGATGTATGGCGATAATGACCCGCGACCACCTTCTTGTTCTCCGACACTTGAAAGAGGGCAGAGCAGCTATTGACACGAACATCTGTTCTAGCAGCAACTGCAAGAAACAATGGAAACCCTCCTTGTCTGGATTGTTCCCCTCGCTATTATTTACCATACTTTCGTCCTTCGCTGGGAAGAGCAGGATGTTTCGTTATCTTCCTTAATGTTTTCTTTGCTTTATTTATATCTCTTTCACATACTGTTATTTATTACATTATTTATTATGACGCCAACTATTGAAATTTATTATCAAAACCTTCGGTCAAATCTGGTAGGAAATGGTAATAAGTGATAGATTTTAGGCAATAAAAACTGATTTCGTACTCACTACGTCCAACTTGTATTAAAAACTATTTTTTTTTTCCTTTTCCAAAATTAGAAATTTAATTTTAAAAAAAAACCCAAAGAATTTTTCTATTTACTTCAAAATATTTGAATACACAGAAAATTAAAATCTTGATTTTATGTCTGATAGCTAAATATACCTAAAACCGATAATTAAAAGTATAAGCAGTCAAAAATTACAAAAACAGCATTCAAAAGGTGTCAATCATTACGAACTTTTTTAAATTTAAAACCGTTATATTTGCACTTGCATATAAGATGCCCACTTAAATTGTTTGCCTACACAAAATTATTTTTCAAACAACAGCATCTATAGTCATGAAAGTGGTGTCTAGATATAGTGAAATGGGTATGCGCTGTGTGATGAAATCGCTTACAGTGCCATCTGACAATTTTAGATTTAGTACAAATGGTATCCGAATCACATTAATGCTTGGAATAAAAACAATTTTGATAACACGAAACATGTTATACAGAAGGGAAAAAAGCATATAGATATCAGAAGATGCTTCTATTTTCGTTGTTCAAACTGTCGTATTTTACCTACAATAACTACATAACGTTGTTTGAATTTCACTTTGCATACTTTTAGTATATTAGTATGCGAATGAATTACTGTATTTTATTATATTGAATGAATTGTTGCTTGTACTACAGTAATTACCATTTACTATAGCACAGTAGTTCGTAATCAAAAATCCTGGAGTATTAGCAGAACTGTCACATATTCTTGCTATTTGAGTTATTCTCATTGAAAAAGAAACATTTTGTTTTTGTTCGAAAATAAAATCTTTCTTCTTATCTTGTAAAGTTACAATTCGGGAAATGCAAATAAAAGAATGCTGATTTTAAACATTCTGTTCTTTTCAATTTTTTTTCGAACAAATCGACAGTTTCCTACTATTTTGCAATTGACATTTCCCTTAAAATTTTATGCCATTATCGAGATAGGAGTTCTAACTCGAAAGTTTTCTACCAAGTGTCGTTGTCAGTGGTCTCTTCGAGTAGCGCATTGCCATTTTACAATATCTAGATATCACTTTTGTGACTATAGATACTGTCATTTAGTAAGGAATTAAATGTAAAATTAAGTAGGATAAAGGAATTAAATAGGCATCTTCATACTAAGGAATTTACTAACAACGATTTAAATAGATTCTCAAATCGAATAGAAACTCCTATTTTGACCTTTTTTTTTTTTTAATTCGGAGGGCAAGAAAAACTGGACAGTTTCAGTTTAACCAAAGAAATGATTACTTATTTATTATTATTTTCTGATTTGAATGGAAAAAAATCATTTACAATCATATACACTAAATTATGACTCTTAAGTTTCAATCATTTTACTTCTATTCAATGCAGAACTCAAATAATATCACGATTACATTGAATTCAGCATTTCACCAAGTCCTTAATTTCATTTTATCTTTCTCTATGCTGCGATTTCTCGTCCTTTTATCTCCTGCAAGATACGGAACGGAGTCTGTTGTTATACAAAATTACATGGTGCATTATAAAAATGTTTGAGAATGTTGAATACCATCAATAAATTGACGTACGCATAATGCTATGTACATAATTCAGAAATTGTTCAAACTGCTCTACAGAAAAAAAAACCCGAAAGGAACTAGTGTTATCAAATTTAACACAACTATTTCTTGAGTAGAAATTGTTCTCTATAAATGGCTTTTTTTACAAGCTTGATTACATTTTTAAATGAATAAAAATCAAACCTTAACGATTTTTGTTATTAATTTCAGTATATATTATTATGTATTAAAGATTTTTACATCGCTTAACAATCCAGAATATTACTCAATTTAATTTTTATACAAACATTTTTCCAAATTAAATGAATTTTCTAATTCATTTCACACATTAAAGCATATTTCCTAATAATACTTTTCATTTTTTTAATAATTGCACTAAACACAAATGGTGTGCGGCACTGATGAATATATTTTTTTCATGCTCATCATCGTTGGTATATTTAACGTAATTTCTTAAAATACTTTTACACTTGCCGACTTAATCAACTATATAACAAAAATATGGCTTTAAAATCAAATATATGTAATCTGATGATTTTTAATATTTTAACAAGACAAAAATGCTTTTTAATATATTTTTAACTATCATTTTTTTCTGTAAATCATGTGCAGTTAAATCGTTATGCATGGAATACAATGACTGATACAATAAGGTCAAAAAAGAGACAAGTCAAATGAATAAAGTTTAAGATAGCATCAAGCTATGACGTCTTGGGCTAGAAGGTGCAAATTCCCTTTATTTATTTATTTATTTAATATTGAGATGCAAGAGGTACTTTTAGTTGGATATTCATCAAGCTAATAAAAATATCCGTACAAATGCAACACAATGTATAAACCTCCTAGAAGATAAACTAATTTGTAAAATAGTATGCTACTAGTTTGTATTGAACCAAAAAAGTTTAGTAAGTTCCTTGAAAAAATGTGAAGAAAAGTTAGGGATAACAAACCTGAAAATGAAATCTTTATTAGAATATGAAATTTTACAATTTCTTACCTAAAAGACTGGAAAACCAAAAAAAAAAAAAATCTTCTATATGATTTTTAATGAATTATTACTTTTAAAATTTCTTGCCTAAGCATATTTTTACAGGCAACTCAAATGAATCATAGAATTTACTATTTAAATTTTCTTCATTCGAATTTATTTTATTTGCATGTAGATTTTTTGAAATAAAAATCGTCAAAATAGAATAAAAATAAACGATGCAACTTTTTAGTAGAAGTTGTTTACTTGCCTATTGATACTTCATTGATCAGATAATTTTGACATCAAAGCATCGCTTAACAAATAGCACTACCTATTTCAATTTTCAAGTTTTAGAATAGAAAGAAAAAAATTAATTTTTCTCAATTAATTTTTTGATCGATATTTTTTTCAGGTATGGTATAAATATGCCGTATTATACACGAAGGGAAAAAAATCAGAAATATTCGCTGTAGATAGCGAATAATTCAGTTTTTTTTTTCCATTTATATAATTCGGAAAATGATGTTAAGTGGCGTTTCTTGCAAAATGGCGATATGTTGCACTCTTGGAAAAAAGCTTCATATAATACTAAATTATCAGTTTTGTTTCTAGTATACAGAAAATTGCAAATTGCATATATTTTTCCCAAATGTTTTGATATTTATCGGTGATGAAAGCAGTTGGGCCAGTCTTACAATGGTTATCATCCATGTTATTGCATAGAAAATAAAAACTTCAAACACTTATGTAAAATTTCAGAATTTTGTATTGAAGCATTCTTTTTACGAGTGAATGATATCTTTTTTGTATCGTGTAAAACTTTAATTAAATTAAGTTTTTCATTTATTCTGCCTTCAGTTGAGTTTACAAATATCTTCAATCAAATTTTAAAAAAAAATATTTTTGATCTTTTCTATCCGTTTTTGAATTCATGCAGTTCTTTCTTTTATCATATTTTATTATCCTACTTATTATCTTTCATATTTATACTCTTCAAGTGGCAGGATAACATATTTTTAAATAAGTATAACGCGTCGAATATCCTAGCATATTTAATGACAAAACCTATTCAGCCTATTTAATGACAAAGACAGAGCTCTTTCGAACATGGAATCTCTGTTCATAATCCAGATCTTATCGTAAGACCAAAAAGTCGTTACACTTTCCAATGTAATCACTTCATAAATTTCAAAATTAGATCTCTTGTTCTTAAGCGCTTAGTGAGAAATAAAACTGGCATTATAAATTATATTAATTCCAGTTTCTGTAAGAGGGATAGTCACCACTTTCCACCCCAAGGGAACTTATGGAAGAAAGTTCCCTCCTTTTGTATTAACAAGACGAATTTTCCTACTTAGCACAGACCACCCAAAACTTTCCACTTTTCCCAAGCACCGTCCATTGTTGGCTTCATTGCAATCAACGTTAAACCCATTTTCCATATCGTTAACCGCTCGTAATAGCCTCCACTTCCCCACCAGCGGGGGCAGTGCACTAATTGATAGATAGTAGCAATAGACCTGGGGCGCTCCATATATAATCGCCCCTTTTACTCCAAGTTTGGAATGTTGAGTTAATGTCTCCATTAAAGGGATGAGGTTCTAGGATCGAACCTGTCATTTCGAGGGAGGGAATGGAAGGTTATCCCATCGTTGTAGAATGGATGTCTGTCCGTCGACTAATTGCGGCGTGTTTCTAAATAGAATACTCCGGAATTTTAGGTGCTGGGCATTTGAATGGAGTGATTTATTAATGCAGTGGAATTAGGGCTGCAATGGTGATTCATGCGGTGAAGGATGTTGAGGCAGAACCGAGGATGCAGAGTCCAAGAGGAAGTAGCTGCCAACAGCTGTTGGAAGCATGGCAGTCAGCGTATAATTGAAAGTTTAGGTCACAGAAGAGGAAAAATAATTTTCTGAGATTTCAATTTCAATTAGAAATCCAAAAGTTACTCATAAAATGTATTCTTACCGTCTATTTGGATAGAAATATTTTTTACCTCTGAATCATAGCATAAAGTGATAAATCATTAATTCATCAAAAAAAATTTTTTTTTGCTGTCTGCTTGAATACAATACAAATAAAGATTTTTCATCTCAGTGCTGATAGATATGGATAATATGCTACAGAATCATTGACATTTCACCTCTCATTCGAGCCGTATCTATTTGTTCTGCAAATTTTAATTATCTCCATATCCATCCCTAAATGCATTCAAGTCTGTGTCTGAATGAAGAGAAGAATATGAACCTACACTTGGAATCCATAGGGACTGTTCATTTGATTCGGCTCAATGTTGATTGGTATAGGTAATATGCCACTAAATCATTAACATATGAGATTAATGTTTTTTTTAACTTTCTTGCTCCACCTCGTGAATTTTCATATTTGATGAGAAATGTGTGACCTGACGAAGATCGAAGGGGATAAGTATTTAAATTTTTAATGGCTCAAAAACGGGAATACAGGTTAAAACAGGATACTTTCTTTTAGAATCGAAAATTCTTAGATATAAGGTTTGTTATCATGTATAGTCAAGTTCATAAACTTCATATAAATCGTAGTTGAAGAAAAAAGTAAATTCCATGTAAATCTATAGAGTGGCTCAACTACATTCGAGTGCTCATCGTTATTCGGTGAATTTTTATATAAATTTTTAATTCCATAGCTTGATTAATTTTGTCTGTTTAGAAGAAATAAAGTTTTGACTCGTAAGAAGAAGGCCCAAAGGGAAATTCCGGATGAAACGCGTTTAACTGTAAATGCTATACATTCACTGCTATACAATTTAGTTGACGCTGTTAACTACTTTGGGACTGTATTCTGGTATTGAATTTATTAACTAACATAACTAATAAAATGCTTTAAACAATTATGAATCCCTCTTAATTTGGTATCAATTTATAAACTTTAAGAATGATTAAATTGCAAAGGATAATTTGCATTTAAATATTGCAGAGAATAATTTGCATGATTCGGTGTTCATTTTAGACACACGCATGGTAGTTGCCACTGATCTCTCCAATATTCAGCAGATAAAAATTTAAATAAATAGCGACTTGCTGTGCGTTCACTTTTGAAACCAAAAAGGGGACTGCGGAGAAAGAGTCAGTTCAAAATATTCTCCAGTAAAAAAAAAAAAAAAGTAGTAAAAATATTAAATAAATGTTAATAGCATAAAAATATTAAAGATGAGTTGTTTTTACAGCTCCAAACAGCAGCGACTATTATTGACAAAATTCATATGAAGTATTAAAGAAGTATCTAATTTATTTTCAGATCAACTCCTATCAAAATTTTATTAGGGATCAATTAAAAGGGTTCAACACCTCATAAGTTGAGTGTAACTATTTTCTATGCCACTTATGTTTTTCTGGTGTCATTTTATAATGACATAGCTGATCAAAGCACACATGAGCGGAAAGTCCAGAGAAAGACAATTATTGGGGGGAAAAAAGATGCCGGTGCAGTAGAAAAATGCTTAATTGTTTCGTATACTTTTGAATAGATAAAAAAGAAATAAGGCATTGTAGAAACTGACTATTTAAACCGCGCAATTAATCTCTATATAATTTCTTTATGCGATTGTGTTGCCTTTGTAAGCTATAAAGGACGATTGTAAAACCCCGGACCAAACTTTAAGGCCATTCTGGAGCAAGTCATTTTGCAGCAGATAATGTAGTACCAGGCGCAAAGGGTGATAGTTGCAGGGGCTTCTTTGCCAATGAATGTATTTTAAAGCAGAATTTGAACCGGGAACCAAAAAAAAAGTTATGTTCTGCCCCAGACGCTATATACTCTTCCTAAGCCGCTTGCAGTAAACAAAGCTAACAAACCTAGGAATCACTTATCTTCTGTCCGAAATTACGTCAATGACTTACTTTTCATAATTTTATAGCAGATGGTTTGCAGGAATTGTCGCTGATAAGGATTCTTTAGCTAAAAAGACTTGAGAAGACGGTCCTTGCCACTAGGCCTAATTATATCCTTCTAGGTATTTTGTTGTTAATTTTCCAGTTATATAATTCAACCTCAATTATGACAATATTTTGCATGTTTGAAAATAAATTACAAATATTTTAAATTCGTTTGTTTAATTTAGAAATGATTGAAGAAGTTATATTAATTTTGGAAAAAAAATCTGAGATTTAAAGAATAATTTAGTGAAGAAAAAAATTCTTCATTCATTTTGTATTTAAACAGATTTATGGTAACGTGAACATGAAAATACTTTTTCCTAAAAATGAATTTTCACGATAAAGCTAAAAAAGGAAATAAATTTACAAAAATACCTTTTAGAATTCTTTTATTTATGTACTAAATCAGAAGATAAGTAAAATTATCAAATTTTATTCAAATTTTATTTTTTATTTTCTAGTATTTAATTTTTAAGAAATTTTTATACAATTACGAAACTTTAAAATGTATTCTTTCCCACCTCCACTAACAAACAGATGACGCTTCTCGCATGGAGTTAAAATTTAATAAATTAAGATATTTACTAATTATGAAGCTACGAAAAGGATGAAAATATCGCATTGTCATTCAGAACATGCAAGTATGCAAATCTCAAGAATCCTAGCAAATCAGTAACTGAGTGAAAATTCGAATCTGAAATTCCATTTTAACCCTTTATAGGGCATAATTCCGGGGCATTGACAAATAAAAAATTTTAGGGTTATATCATGATAAATTGATGTTGTAAGTACTAAAGTATCAAAATTTCGTTGATTCGTTATTTAATTTACGAAATAAAGGGTGATAGAGATCGTTCAAAGGAAACTCTAAGTGGTAAGCATTCTTACCACTGAGCGCTAAGGTTAAAAAATATCATCGAATGTTCAATGGTAAATAAGTAATTTAAAACAACTTTATACAGTTTTTCAGTAATAAATCATGGAATTGTTAGGAATTCTAATTCAGTAATGTATTACATTAAAGTTTAAAGCCCATTTTGCACTTTTTAGGCTGGCTGGAAGGATTACTATATTGCATAAAAATAAAACTGTTCTAAGAAATAAACTAAAATGTCATAAACTATAGTATTCAAATAATAAATATATTTTAAAAAAGTTAAAATATACATAAAATCATTAACAGAAAGATTCCGAATTTTAAAAAAAATTAACAGTTTTAACAGTTTTTGTTCATTTTTAAAAAAAATGTTGAATTTAAATGAAATAAATTGAATAAAAAATAGAGATAATTAAATATCAGAATATATTAGATATGAGGAGCACAACACAGTGGTATTGCATTTCTGAAAACTTTTTCAGGAATTAAAATTTAATGACAAATGTCGAAACTTAATGTCTCGACAAAATTCCGTACATCGTGAACGGTTAGTGGTCAGCATAATTACCACTTTTGAATACAAATGATATTTAACTACAGATCTAATGCATTTCTAAGTTATTAAGTTAGTTTAATCGAATTTTAAGCATATAATTACCCTATTTATCAATTTACAATACTTTTTTGAGCCCTCATAAAAATCCTTTTGCAGGTGGTAAGAATACATATCAGAGAACTACAAAGGTTTAACATCCATGAAACAAGTCAAAAAATAAGTGTGCAAAAATAAAGCAATAAATGTTTTTGAAGTTGCTCTTAATATTGCCTGAAATCAGAAGCTGCGAGAAAAAGTTAAATGATGCATTACCGACAACTGTCAAAAAATTTACATTCGGTGCATTTAACCGCGAAATGTAATTGACTCATTTAAAAAGCTCTTCACTCACTTTTTTCCCTCGCTCGACGAACTCATCAGGAAGCAACACTCATCAAAGAAAAACTGCTCGTCATTCCGCTCTATTAGTGTGGTGAGAAATAATCATTACTTGCGAATTACTTGCGATTTTTTTTCTTCTCAAAGACTGCACCATCGAATGCCCTTCTTTTTGGAAGAAAAACTGCACTTTCCAAATGCTATTTTTTCTCATTTAAGTATCGCTTCCTTTTGTCATTACCGTTTATTCCATGATTTTTTTCGTCCAGTTTCCTTTAGCAGCACCGAAGACGGAAGGCATACGAATCCGCAAAAGTTGTTAGCGCCGCCCTAAGGGAAGTACCGGGGCTGAAGGACGAAAAAAGGGCTCTCTTCATTAAGGATACCTAATAAATGCTTTAACATTGAACCGGTGAAATTTTTTTTTCTTTCTTACATTCACGTAGAAAAAGTACACCGACAATTAATGTCCTATAATTAAGAAGGAGGGAATTATTTTTTAAATGAAAACCGAAGTCGTCAGAATTTTCAGATTCATTTTTATGAATTTTTTTCACTACATTATAAAGAGACCGGAAAAAGGTTTTTTTAATACCTTCTAAACTAACAATAGTAAGCTCTAGAAGTTGAGTCGCGTTAATTGAGGACAAGCCGATTGTATTTTTTTTAACCTTTAAAAAAAAAAGAGAGAAACCTTGAAGGGTCACAGCGTGTAACATGATATATTCTTTAATAATTAAAAGTAAATTATTTTCAACTTACAACACTGAATACCAAAAAAAAAAAAGTCGATTACTCGTTCCCTTACATTTCTTTAGTAAGTTTGTTTTCCATAATAGCTGTTCCTTTTTCTATGCGTATTGTACTTTCTATTGATGAATAACATCATTCCTATTATCTTTGACAGAATATTATTTTCAAATGATTTCTATATTATGTTCTGTTTTGTGAATTCTGTATGAGAATTTTGATTGGGAAAACTGAGTTCCTACATTTGTGTCTCATTATTTTGTAATGCGATAAGGTTTATGAATTTTGATCATTCATTATAATTTGATTCTTCAAATCCCATTGAAAAATAATAAGCGTTTTTATCTTCATGAAAAATATTTATTTTTTTATTGTGTAGATAAATAAAATATCGCTCCCTGAGTATTCACAAATAATATATAAAATGTTTTTGAATAAATAATAAAATACATTTTAATTGACTATAAAATTAGTAACAAGTAAGCTGTGTTTTTATCGTACAAATGTGATGGAGTTCATCTTTCAACAAGCCCTTTATAATAACATTAGAGCAAATATTTTAAGTAATTGACAAAACCGGTCTCTCTGTCCAAACTCTGATAACATTTCAGCAATTTTTATATTCTATGAAATCTTGTTACTCTTAGTTATGTTATCAATGACCACCTTGCTTTTACCTGCCTTCATTGTACAGAAAATTCACAAAAGCACCACTTCATTGTGCATTCTATCTGTACAGAAAAATTGTTAGAAGCCGCCAGCGAAAATTTCTTAACCGATTTCTTCAATTCTTATTTCATATAAAAGCTTGCTGATCTTAAATACATCATCAATGTTCGCATACATCCATTAGTCTGGTAACTAATCCGTTTTCCAGAGATATTACAAAATAAAGTTTTTGCAGGGTCCTTGATCCTCAAGAACTAGATCGATTTCGCCTATATTTCGATACCTAGTAAGTATAACTAATGATTCAAGTATACTGTGCAAGTACAATTTTAAATAATATTTTGATTTTTTGTGGTAATATCCAATTTATCAAATTTGCGTGACATAATTACTTTACAGAAGTAAAGTACTACTTTAATTTTTCTCCTACTGGGGAAGAGGACCTCAAGTTTTGGGATAAGAAACTTCCGGTATGATTTTGATTCTCGAAATTTTGCTGGGTATAAAAACATTATGGTATTGGCTAACCCCTGCCAATGACGATATATGCCTCCCACAGGAAGGGTTGTACCACAATCGATGATTGTTCTCAGGCCTCAACCACAATTCCAACTATGCTATCGCAATGTCCAAACCATTCAAACTTGCTCCACATGCCTTTGGATGAGGTGGTGTTGTTCTCTTATGGTTATTTATATGATGGGCGAACAAATGATTACCGAAAATTGCTAATTCTATGTTTAATTGATACAGGATAATTGTCTCTTTAATACTCTGAATATTGTACATTTTGCATGCATTTAACTGACTCCGCCTCTATAACGCAATTAAAACAATTTAAACATACGCCATTATGCGACAACAAAACTTTATTTTGGAAAGATATTCGGTAAAGTTTACCTGGTGTGGCGTAGAGGTTTGGAGGGGGGAGCTGCCAGATCAGGTGTCATTAGGTTCCAGATCCGGTTCCGTCGAAGAACCGTCATGTAAGCGGGTCTGGTGCACGTTAAATCCGTCGGGACCAAGCGTTCTCCCATTGGTGTTGTATAGAAGCTTGGAAAGGGGTACCAGCTCAGGTGTCGCTTTCGTCATCTAACCGCGGTTCAAAATGACGAGGTCCGTCCAAAGATAGCCCTAAAGTTGCTTTAAAATGGGATGTTAATATAACTAAGCTAAACTAACTTGGTGAAGTCTACAAAAATAATTGTGTAACGCACGATGTGCAATCATCTTTATGGCATTGAAATATTTTTGAAGAGAATGCTTCAACATAAGTCGGAACCTGCATTATTTATTTAATTTGAACATTTTAATGGTATCTCATAAAAAAGCATATAATATTAAAAGCAAGGTTTATTTTTTATTTAAAGAATATAAAAGTATAAAAGAAAATTTATAAAATAAACGTTTTTAAAAACCGTTTGTTAGTTAAGAAAATATAAGAAACAATTTATTTATAAAATTTCTTAAGATAAAACCAGTATGATAAGCGCTGAAAAAATTTCGAAAAAGTAAATTAAGCCAAACTGAATATCGAAAAGGAAGAAAAGTTTTATACATTTGTTGCGAAAATGAAAGAATGTTATGAATGGGGTTCCAGTTCCAATTTATCAACGTTTTTATGAATTTTTTGATTTTAGCATTGAGTTCTAGATTGTTTTGAATAAAAAAAATCAGTGCATTTATGTATAAAAAATTCAATAGGAAATATAAATCAATTCAATAAACTTATTGAAACCCCCATTTTAAAGGGATCTGGGACACATTTCTCAAAAAAAAATTACTAATTAATTCAGAATTTTGAAATTTTTTGTACTGACTAACCATATAACTAATAGGTACAATCACAAAAAAAAGTTTTTAATTTTTTTAAAAATTTTTAATTAAATTTTTAAAGAAAAAGTGAGATTATTTTGAATTGCTAGAATTTAAAAAATTGGAAATATTTGTATGAGATTTTCTAAAAATTCTAAGATACCTTTAAAAAAATCAGTCACATTTTTTAAAGTAAACATTTTGTTTTCAAATTCGCTGAATCAGAATTAAAGAAAATTTTTAAAAAGATATGTTTCACACTTCACCTCTTCATGTTCAGCTTTTCGTGTTTTATAACAATCTGAATACAAGAAATCTTGAAAAATATATCATGGATAAAAAAGCTTTTAAAGTTTTAAAGTCGGATTTAATATTAATTAAATGCTGAAATACGTTTCTAAAAGTATAAAACGAAGTAAAAAGCTCCTGTTTTCTTAAATCTTCCATTTAATTTCAATTTTAGCCAGTTTTAAAGTTTTTTTAATAAAGTTTATAATGTTCTCTGTTGATATGAATAACGCTTTTTGCTTATTACGAGTCCACAGTTTTCGAAACTCGCTTAAAGATGATTGGCATAGAGACAGGAGACGAAAATTAAGCACATTTAAAGTTGATGCCTTTATAACATCATAAAAAAATCTGCTATGCCTCTAGCATCAGCAGTATGTATTGTGAACTTTAGATATTGTTTGCAATTTTTGGACAAGGGCTCTAAGAAACATTATGAACTGATTCATTCCTGCTTTGGGTTTCACCTCTTGAACACCTTTCCAACAGACTATCTCAAGCTAGCCTTTGAAAAATAGGCCTCATTTTGGCGACAACATTTTCTCGCTGAGAAGTTTTAAAGACTACCTTATGAGTAGTGGGGTTTTGTTTCAGCGCCAGGACTCGATGAATGAAAGACCCAACAGAGCAGGTTGTATGTTGTGGTTTCGAGTCCGTGGAGTTGCAGTGTTGCAGAATCGCATAAATATCCCTCTTCATCTTTTTTTTTCTAACTATGATGTTGCGATATGCAAATCAGGTAATTTTTGTATAGCTGTATAACAGACTTACATGCTTCTTTTCACCGAATGTTACGCCCTTTTTCTTTTCATCGTCTACTAGTGTACGTAGAGCATGACACCAATTGCCTGAGGGCTAAATTTTCAAAACAACACACCACAAAAGTAATTCTATCTCTCGTTCTAATTAAAACAGGATCATGATTCAAACGCCATTTTAAACAAAAAGGAGAAAGAAAAAAAAAGTGTTAAAAATATTTGTATCCCGGATCCTTTTAAAAATATTATATTTATTATTTTCGCTCCCCAATAATCTTTGGATTGAGAGTAGGAGAAATCTTAAACTTTTAAAACGAGGATTTTGATTGAGAAATCAGAAAGTCGTTTTTTTTTTCTTTTTTTTTTAATCATTAGATCTGTCTTCCTATTGACTTACTCTTGGGAGATATGTATTTGCCATTACTTTTATTCGTTAGCAATATGTGAATCTATAAAACAGGAATTATTCAGCGAAGAAGAATAGAAAAACTGCCAAAAACGTAATAACTGATATGACAGATTAGCACTGCGGTGGAAGCGAAATCCTAATGCCTTTTTATAACTACATGTGGTGCAGAACCAGTTCGCAGAGGTAATAGTTTCTTTAAATATCATCTCTAGCAGTGACTACGTGGGGTCGCGGTGGCTTGGTGGTAAGGTATCGGTTTCGGATTTTGTAAATTTTCCAGCTATTTAGCATATTTCGTAAGCTATTGTAGGTATAAAAAGGTTGTTATTTTGTTTAATGTTCAACATAAGTCTGGGCCGTGGTGGCCTGGTGGTGAGGTCTTGGCTTCGAGACTGGAGGACTTCAGGTTCGAGACTTGATTCCACCGAAGAACCAGCTGGTAAGCGGATCTGATGCACGCTAAATCCGTCAGGACAAAACGACCACCCGCTGGTGCGGTGCGGAAGCATGGAAAAGGAGGGAGGGATGGTGCCATCTGAGGTATCGTCCTCTTCTTCTGACTGAGACTCAAAATAACGGGATCCGTCCCAAAATTGCCCTATCGTTGCTTTAAAATGGGACGTTAATATAACTAAACTAAACCCAAGACAATGCAGAAGAATAATTTTCCTTTCAACAACATTTTTGCGGCCTGTAAAGGGAAAGTTAATATTTTGCTATCGAACTCATTTCATTCTGTTACTTATTCAATTTCATCTAAATATAAAGTAAAAATACATCCGTTACCAATTATAAATTAGAATATTTCTAATTTACTTAAATCCCGTGTGTAATTTAGGCTTTGTCCTTTGAAAAGCAATCTTTTTACTGAAAATTAGAATTCAATTCATTTGCAAAATGAACAATTTAAAATTTCAACTTGGAATTCTCCTGTGTTTAATTTCCATAAATATTCTTCTAGCAGATCCTGGCGGAGATATTTGTTCATCCTCGGATTTGGAAGATGTCTATCAGTATTAGGCGCACCACATTCCGAGTGAAATAGATTTTAAAACGGCATTCAAGCAGTGGCTTCATTTTGTATGCATTAGACGGCAGGTCGTCGAGGTCTCGAATAAATGACCGATAAAGATCTGGGATTTTTAATTAACTCTTGAATCCCGGAAAGACGGATCGTGATCCTGTCCCGGGAAATGAATTGCAGCAAATAGAAAGATTAGAGGAGTGCCGTGTTCAAATGTTAATTAATCTGAAATGAGAGTGATTTTCGGAGTGAAAATTATCTGACAGTTGCAAGAGTCACGAGCAGCTCGGTGTATTTATTTTAAAGTGAAAACGCACTATCTCGATGAAACATTCGGGATCGACGGGAGGTTTTACTGTCTTATTCATAATATATTTGAACTATTCAAGTATAAAGGTACGGATTCATTTCATATTTCGACGATGCAAATCCATTGGCAAAGTTCTGCACATTAAAAATTCTCACATCTAATGAAATGCTCCAATTCATTTTCCAGTTCTGATTTTATCAGGCAATCTCGATACCATTCAATCTCGATGACACATTGAAGCCTTTAGTTGAAAGATGGAGTATTTATGTTTTCGATGCATAAAAAGGGAATTACTCACCTTATATTAGAGCTCCCCCTAAATTGTCAGTTTTTTTATCAACTGTTTGAAAGTTTGAAAGTGTTTGGATTTCTGTTGTTGTGAAACAAGAATTCGGAGGAATATTGAGAATTTAGAGGAGATTGTGGTCAGTGTTGTGGCCAGACTTTGCTAAAAATAGCAGTCGGCAACAACAATTCCTGTCGATACTGCCTTGTTCAATGGTGGCGGGGTGGTCGGCTGTACACAAGACGATTAGAATTAACCATACCATTCTTTTCTTCGCTATGCTGGGACTTCATATGCGCGCAAATGTTTCGAATGGTGCAAGATGATTCCTAAGGCAGAGATTATATAATTAATATTTAATCTCAATAAAGTCAAGCAAAGGTACGCTATTTACTGAATATTAAATTACAACTCAACATAGGGCGATCCTGAAGTCAAGTAAAACGTTAAGAATAAGTCAGTCATACAGAAATCAATAATTCTTACAGTTGAACATACCATGATCCTTCCTTTGCTTAATGCTGCAGATTTAAGGGCATATAGATTTGAAATAACACAGCATTGTTCTTAAATAATATCATTACAAACTATTCATTGTATGAATAATAAAATATCCCATAGGACACAATATCAGTAACAAACATTTAATTAGTCATAGGTCTGGCCGTTTGAATCTACATATTGTTCATTGCAATTTTCATTCTATTAAATCTGTTTATCGGGAGTCTCCTCTGATCGGAGTCCATAGTGGCCACGCTTTGCTTTTGTGACTCCACGTCCCATTATAAAAATGACTCGTTCCTGTATGCCTTGTATTTTCCTCCTGATATTATAATCCTACTTGTATGAATGAAACAATTAGAATACTATATATTCATAATTCAATCCTTTTTTTATATATACTTAGTGTACACACGCACAAATTTTCGATTCAGGTCTCTTTTATTTGAAATGCCATATCTTCTTAATATTTCTGCAAATTATATACATGAAATATATTTAAAATCCCTTTTTTGACAGGTTTCAAAGTCGTAAACATGGAATTAAATAATCTTTTTAAATTGCTTCCTGATGTGAGGAAATTTCGAAATACAAACTATAATATATCATTAAGAATAATGCCTTTTCCTCAAAATTTCAAAATTTAATTTGCATTTAATCGGCTAATTTTAATCAAACTTTGTATTTATTTAAGAAATTTAGTTTGTCAAAAACTTCAGAAAAATCGATTACAAGATTCTTTATGGTTACTACAAATCATATATAAAGTTATATTGAAGACTGAAAAAGGGAAATAATTGAAACAATAGCTAATTTTAAAGAACATACTTAAGAATCTTTAAAAACATTCTTTTAAAAATGATCTTCATTATTACATTTCCACTGCCTACCCCGAGACGTCTTCCAATAACCGCTTGATAAAATTGTCTCTACGATTCGAACATTTAAAAAAAAATAAGTATATATTGTAAAAATCACAAAATGAGCTGGGAAGTAGAAATTTTTAATCAAGATTATTTATATGAAAACCAAAAACTATAGCTAAACTGCTATAAATATCCATCTACCCCCTCCTCCAGCAGCATTTCGATATTTTTGAAACTTTTAAATAGTCATTAAAATTTAAAATAAAATTTTTTATCTTATTAGAGTATACTTATGGACACCTTACGGATGTTCCAATTTTCATTAAAAAAAGAGTTGGATTTCTACTCTTTAATTCACTAATAAAAAGGTCCATTTCTTAAAAACGTATTTACGTTTCGTTCCCTTATTTTAAAGCAACAATATATCAAATTATCGAAACGTAATAGATATCTATCTCGACATCTGCAAATTATCAATTAAATTTAAAAGAAATTTTCTTTATTTCGTGGAAACGCCAAAATATCATTGATCGGTTATCCCTAAAATGAAAATATCCATTCAAAACAATCTGAGAGGCCATTGAACTCTATGCTGCAACATCCCTCTGTCACCCCTCCCCCAGCAGCATTTCAAAAACTTTCTAAGGATTCCATCTAATGGAAAACATCCTTCTTTTGCTCCATCCCAACCAGCATCTCTCCCCCTAACCCCCAGAGCGATGAATATCAGTTTCGAGATCAAGACTTTAATCCAATCACTGCGATTTCTTGTTCTGGTCCGATTCTTGAGCCTTAACAAGGATTTTGCATTTCTCGAAATTGAATTTCGTAGTCGAAAGGGTTCTTCTTCCTCCTCTTCCCCGATCGTATTCCACACGAGGAATGGAGGTCTTCTGATTTCGAAAACTCTTTCGGCTGGACTCTTTTGTTCTCCGCTCATTATTTGCTCTCGAGACTTTACGAAATCCCTTTCGTGTCGGATGTTCCGCTGCGAATATTTTTATTCTTTTCAATATCGATTATATTAATGATATACCCAAACCTTCTCATTCTCAAGACTATCGCTCGAAGAGAACGGATTTAGACATGGAAATTGGATTTTGGAGGGAAAAAAACATTATTATCAATGCATATCATTTTGCTGCTTAGATATATTGTTGTTTAATCCTGTATTAAAGTTTCTGTTAGCCTTTTATTCTCTGGAA
>JAPMOR010048085.1:55904-67953 GCA_026543865.1 Argiope aurantia | reverse complement strand
GTCATATCATTTAAAATAATCTAAATTTCTTGATAAATTCAATAATTAATATTAATAAAACAGTATTAATTCAAAAAGTATTTTAGCGCAATCGAAAAGTTAAAGACATGTGCCTGTTTCCTGAATTGATGATTTGCAATTAAAGCATAAGCTGTATAATTTTTTTATTTAAATTTTTAATTCTCCTTCTAAGAAATGCTTTAAATATTTTTTTGTTATTGTCGTTTCACTAGAAGGAGCAGTAAATTGCTAATTCTAAGCAAAATATTTTGAAGCTTTTATTTCATTTTTTAAAAACATATTTTGCTTAAGTCTGATTTTATTATCCGCATTCAAGAGATTACTTTCAAATGTTTTATTCATTCATATACTTAATATTAAATAAATTAGAACGTTCCACAGAATTTTGTCTCTTTTTTTTCTTAATCAAAATACTCACAAATTATTTTTTGAAACTGCAATCGTTTTCCATTCGTCCACAAATTTTGTGAACGAATGGAAATTCGTCGCCAAGTCGCCAAATGGTCGCAAGAACAGAAAACAAGAACAGAAACAGAACAAGAACAGAAAAAAAAAGTAATAGTAATTTTATTATTCAATATTTACTTACTATTGCTGACACTAGAATAACATTTTTATTACTTTTCAACATATTTTTTTTTCAATAAAGAAACTCGCTTGCTTGATTTTTAAAAAAATGTATGAATATAATGAAATATAGGTAGAATACAATTTTTGACTCACACCCCAATTTTTTCTAGCATAAAATCCGTATATTATTTCTTTCATATAATTAAAGGACAGTTCCTATTCATCTTTCATATAACCGATTCATCTTCATTAAGGGTATATGTGATATTTAATGAAGCATTTCGTTTGCAAAATGGAATATTGAACCACTGACATTTATTTCTCTGACCTATTTCAACCCCAGTAAATAAACAATCAGCTTCATGATCCATTCTTAGATATAGGCAGGGATTATTATTAAGTCCAGTATTAGAAACGGAGTAGTCAAATCATCACTGAAAGTTTTGGGAGATTTTCAAAATTTTGTAAAACTATTTTTAGTACTCAAACGTTTGAGAATGACCAGGAGCCTGTAAATAAACTTATACACATACTTTGAATATTAAAAATTTTGGTGTCTCAAAATGAATAGTTGTTGATGATGTGAATCTTTACAATTAGTTTTTAAAGTTATTTTATTCTGCCTTTCATCAAAGCTTTATTTATTTCATGTGAGCATTTTAAAGTCAAAATGAATTAAAAATCAGAAATTTTATCTGACATCAGCATACATTTTACCATTATGACCTAAATGAAAATGTTTCTAAAAATTTATTTATTTATTTATTACAAATGTCCAGAAGATTGGCTAGTACGTCATTATATCTCTAGACTTCCAAATATCAGAGACACAAGAAAGGAGGTAAAGCCGTAGCGTATTTAGAAGTGCAACCAGGGCGCACTTCTACCCCTTCTCTAAAAAATAAAATTATATAAGCCAAAGGAATATCCGAAGGTTTGATGAAAAATAAAATAACAATTGTAGTAATTGAACTTCTTTAGAAATTTTATACATAAAATATTATCTAAAATCATGTACTCATAATAATTCAAATGTTTATAATTTTATTGTTTATGTAATTGTCAAATTATTTCACTTTATATGAACAATAATTTGCTAAAGTAACTAACTTCTGTCATTTGCTACACTTTTACACTCTAAACGTGAACCAATAGCTATTAGTAAATCGTTAAAGAGGAACATAGCTCGCATAAAAAAATCCGCTTACAAAATTTTATCCATCTAGCTCTCTTTTTCAGGCGTTGTTGCTAACGTGTTGTTATTTTTGGCTATTATCGTTGAAGCAGCTGGGCAAACAGACTTCCTTTAAATAGATTTTGCTTAAAATTTAATAAGAAAATATACATTTGGTGTAAGGACCATATACCAAAGCTCATTTTTTTAAGCTTATCCTTTTTAGACAGACATATATTTTCTAGAAATACGTTTTCCGAGCTCAGGGAGATCTAAAACGGGGAGATTCGTCAAAAACTCGACTTCGAAAATTTTGACGATTACAATACTGTCTCTATACTTCGTACATGAGAAAGTAAGAATTCTCCAACTCTTCCAGCCTTCAAAAGGGTTTCAAGAAAGGAGATCCCGTGCAATTAAAGGATAGTAAAAACCACGCTCGTACGGACAATCTTCCACCTGCCAAGGAGTAAAAGTGATTTGTATAAGTCCCTGGCGGAATGCGAGTTTGAGTAGAAACGTTGGCACCGTAGCTGTTATCTGGATGATGGGACACTCAATTTGGATTCGCCTTAAAATGAGATTAAAGTTGAACGCGGCAGAGCAATTTTCGGCTCCGTTATAAACTGTCCATACACATAAATTCGCTTTGTTTAAAATTGAAAAATTCGAAATATTATTAATATTTCTTCATAAAAGAGGTTAGTATGGAACGACATTCCTCAGTTGTATGTTTAACCACATTGAAAGTTCGATTTTATCTGTTTCGAATAATCAGATTTTAAAATATAAAATCTAAAATTATATCACTTAAAGACGTTATAACATGATCCGTAAAATTATCCGGAATTTACGACAATCTCAAATTTTCTGCGCACTCTGAAATAAGTAAGAACATTTGTCCATACAAATATCGCATGAAGTTTCAGTTATATTAACGTCCCATTTTAAAGCAACACTATGGCTATTTTGAGAAATAAATAAAAACAAAAATACATACAGATTTTGTAGAGATGGAAACAAAGCAGATAAATGTTAAGCATTTCGGTAATTCAAAAATGTTATTATTATTCGATTTTTTCAAGAATAAAATTATTCTCGTAAAGATATTCAAAAAAAATACATTTGTGATATGTTACAACTAAGTCCAATGATTGAAAGAAAAATTCATATTTAGTTGGATGAAACCTGTCCCATTGTTGGCACGATAACATATTCAAAACCGATATGCTTTTCGTACTTAAAATATAAAAATTCCAGCAAAAATCGAAAGGGCAACAATTCTGATTTTATTCTTTCATTTTTTTATGGATTTTTTTTTCCATAAATGAAAAAGATACTTGTGGCAGTGGTAATGACGCTTACCTTTACTAAAAAGGATTTGTGTGTGTGTGTGTGTGTGTGTGTGTGTGTGTGTGTGTGTGTGTGTGTGTGTGTGTGTGTGTGTGTGTGTGATTATTAACAAATTTTCTTCAAGAACTATAGAGGGAGGGGTAGATAATAAATAGTATTACTAGTTCTTAAATAGTTATTCATTTCTATACATGTAGGTGTTAGCGTGTTATATTCCCAGTAGTATATCGTAGTAAGCTTTTATCAAATTCTTGAGCAAAATATTAGTAGAAATTTTCATTTTTTAAAACAGATGAATTGGAAGAAAATGGTAATTTTACGACGCATGGCCAGCAGCTTCTTATAGGCTATTATTATAGTTAAGTTGCCTCGTATTTATAAAGATAGAATTTTATAATCAAATGACATTAATTTAAATGAAATTAATTTTTAAAAAATTAAATAAAATTAAATAAAAAAAATTACATGTTTATAAAGCAGTTGAAAAGTTCATTTTTTAAATTTGTTTTTTTATTTTTTATTCTCAATACATTGTAAAAATAACTTTTGGTTCAATAGTGCGACTTTGGTTCAATTTTGTTCCCAAGTTAAGAAGAAAAAAGCATTAAAATTTTAATAAATTTTAAGTTAATTAAAAGTTTCAAATTAAAAAAAAACTCTGAAAGCCTACTACCCCAAAAGTAAACTCAAGGTAAAATTTGTAGCTGTTGGTATGCTGTAGAGCATTGTATATTGAGTTATACATCACGATTTGCAGAAAATAAGTCATCCTAAAATATTATATCATTTTAATGCATTAATTGATTTATGTTTTTAATTCTTTTATATTTAATTTGTTTTTTATATTCTAAATTACTTGATTTGATTATTTTCTGTTCATTACAATATGGATAAAAAGAATATCAACACAAAAGTCTATAAAATGAGAATTCAGGCTGGAAAACAGAAGAGTATTGGGTTATTTTTTCAAATTATGGAAGATGGTAATAAAATTATCTATCTGAATTATTGAAGAATGAATAGATTTAAGTGAATGGAAGTATTGCATTTGTATTTTTCCATGATTAAAAAAAATCCCCTAATACAGCAACTGTACTGCCAGAGATAAAATAGTTTGATATAAAAGCAAAAAGTTCCGCTCATATAAGCATAAATGTTATTTGCCAATTAATATTCTTTTGCTCTCAATTAGTGAAATTTTTCAATATTAATTTCAATATTCTCCATAAAATTGAATCCTATTTATTCTACAACACTTATAATAACCATCAATTTTCAATTATATTGTTACAAACCTGCAATTCGGCTTCCCAGCATAGTTCGTTCCACTATCAGAAAGATTGTTTTAAAGTCATCATTATTGGACGGAGTCCGTGTTTCGCGTCGGAGATCCCAGAGCTTGGCGACCATTTCGCGACTTGGCGACTAATTTGGTGACTTTGGCGCCAAAATAGATTCTACCTGAAACATCGAGAATTTTCCCGATCCGCCCAGTAGGAACCGAGATACGCCTCGACCGTTCCTGATTGGTTGAGAGGCTTCTAGCCCCGCCTCCCGAGATCTATAAAAGGGGCTGCAGCTGCCAGACGAAGTCAGTCCGAGTGGTCGGAGTAAAAGTTGAAGACAGAGAGAACGGAGTCGTCGAGGTAGTAGTCGTAGTCGGAAACGACGGAGAGCAGCGACGGAGTCAAGCTCGTGCTGAACTGAGCTATGCGCTACTGTCTGCAGTAAATTCTGGTTGTATGCTGCTGTGTGTGCTGTTGTATGCTACACGTCTCAGGTGAAGATAATCGGCTTCTGTGCTGTATATAGTTGTCGCTTTTGTGCTGTCCTGTGTGTCTTCGTGAAAATAAACGTCGTTGTTTTTATTCCACTTCTGCCTGCTGATTAATCGTTCTTTACACCATATCACTTCCACTATCCAAACGAACCCCGGTAAAATTTCGTAACAATATGTTTTTATCGAAATCGAACTATGCCCTTTCAGCATGGCCTAGTTAAAGAACATTAATCGTAGGGAAGAATTAGCAAATATATTAACTATTATGGAATAAAATTACAAACATATTGTTACGGATTATTCCTCCGACGGTGTTCTTTTACGGTTTATTGATAGATGAAATAAACAGTCCTTTAGTGACGAATGACGACGACTTTCATCAGGCACGAAGACACAGAGACGACAAATATATACAGCTCAGATGATCTGAGGCAACATACAGCAGCAAACTACAACAAACAGTAGCCCACAAGTAGTAATCGGTAGTAATAACTATCAGAGCACACAAAGCAGCCAGACAAAATTCAGCAGAAGGAGAAAATTCGCGTAGCTTCACTCCACGGCCTCTCCAAACGGCTGCAATCCTCAACTGTCTCCTCGCTTTAGTTGTATCCATCTGCCGACACACTACTACACCACACATGACACGATGCTGCTTCTACGAAATACGCTAGGACTCTCCATACAGCTCAGCTCAACAAACGCTTGAGCTCCACACAAAGCTTGTTCTTCGCTGAGCTATTCCGCCGTTGCTTCGTTATCGTCTCGGAGACTCGATATACGAATACGACTGACTGCAGCTTGTGACTGCCGGCCTTTTATAGTTCCTGAGAGGTGGGCCGAGAAGGCTCTGTACCAATCAGGCGTATCTTGTTTATATTTGCTTAGTTGCTAATATTCTTGTAGTTTCCAGTAATTTCTATTTTGTCGAGAATCTCCCCAAATTTGTTGCTAAGCTCTAAGATCATTGAATCGGCACCCAACAGAGCTAATCATAAAATGGCCTTTCCAGTGATTGAATTAACTATGCTGGGAAACAGAGCTACAAGATTGTAAGAATATATATACAGGTGGTTATCAAAATAATGTAAACACCTTAGATTTATAATAAATTCATTATTAGTATGGTGAAGGACCACCGTCGGCATGTAATACATCTTCGCCTAGGAAACGATTCCGAAAAGCGTTGAATATAGTTTAGAGGAATATTGTAAAATTCTTCCTGAAGCTATTGTGAAAATTCCGAGAGGTGTGCCGCTGGAGGATATCGATTCCGTATTGATTTCATATAAAATAGACCATAACTGTTCAATTGTATTGAAGTTCGGGTGACTATGCGGGCCAAGGCAATTGTTTAACTACATTCGTGTTCATCAAACCATGATTGGACAAATCTCGCTGCATGGATAGGTGCCTTATCATCCAGGAAAATTCCATCTCTTTCAGGAAAAGAAATTTGCATCATATGATGCACTTGGTCAGCTAAAATTTCTCTATACTTCTCCCCAGTGATCCTTTCTTTCAGGGTTATGATTGGTCCAGCAGAAAATCACGACATGGTTGCCCATATGATGACAGATCCACCTCCATGCATGACAGTTGGAAGGAGACAATCATGATCATACGCTCTAGCTGTAAGGGCAGTTACAATTTGGCCTCTTTAAGGACATGAGAGGTTAAACATTTTACGCTTATGAAAAAAATCCAAGAATTACAGAACTTCAGTAAAGCTGACATATATTACCAGAATATATATACTGCAATTTATAAAAAAACATGTGGCTGTTATTTTAATGCTTACGAGCCGGTGCACTGGCATAGGGGTAACGCGTCTTCCCCGTGGTCTGGACGTCCTGGGTTCGAGTCCCTGTTCGGGCAGGGTTGTTCTCTATCTGTTCGATGTGTGAATGTGCCTCCTCCCACGGCAAAAAGGGGCTGTGCAAGCAAATGTGATACGTCAGTAGCTAAGACGCACTTGTTGGCACTACTAAAACAAGAGGCGCTCCCTTTGCTTAAAATGGCTGACTTCGTCAGCGAGTTTGTCCATGGAAAGTGCCATTATACACAACAACAATACTTACGTAGCGCATTAAGAAATGTCACTTTTATTCACAGGTGTTTCCATTATTTTGATAACCCCTGTATATGTTCATAACTTTAATAATAATAGAATAACCAAATGTCACAAAACCTTCACTGATATTCAAGCATTTTCGTGATACTGCATCCAAAATACACTCATTTACAAATAATATGAAGAAAATAGCGAGGGTAAATCTTCTATGGGCCTATAATTTATTTGCGAATTTTCTCAACTATAAACAAAATGAACTTTTTTATTCCAATTTAATTGATGAAATTTTTCCAAATTCTGTCCAATATCTTCAAATTAAAAATATCAGACTACTTTGATTCATAAAGCGTTTTGGTTGCAGGCTATTATTATTAGAAGCCTCCATGATTATGGTTTAGTTATTGTATGCCAGGATTATAGACTGTAAGAGGATAAAACGGAAAGCCAACTAAAGATTTTAAAGGTGCATTTAAAAATGTCTAGCTTAAAAGAAGACAATGCCTTGCGTGTGCTTGTATGTAAGTTATTGAACAGTTTGAACGCTACCACCACCCCTTATATTTAAAACCAGAGTCTGGATCCCATCCCAAATAACCAACCAGTCAGTAATAGAGTCAATGAGAAAATATGCCGGCGTCCTGGCATAGGGGTAGCGCGTCTTCATCGTGATCTGGGCGTCCCGGGTTCGAGTCCCGGTTTGAGCATGGTTGTTCTTTCGTTGTGCTATCTGTGAGATGTGTGAATGTGCCCTCCTGTAAAAAGGGGTTGTGCAAGCGAATGAGTGACACGTGGGTAGCTAAGTCGTTCTCTTGGCCCTAGTTGGCGCTACTATAAAAACAAGAGACGCTCCCCCCAGGCTTAAATCGGCTGTCTCTGAACAGCGGGGCTTGTCCGTGGCAAGTGCCACAATTACAAACAAACAAAACAATGAGAAAATATATACAAGAAAATAAAAAAATATATATATTCTATGAGTTACTATTAAAAATTTTAAACCGAAAGATTTGTGCAACATTAAAGGCAAATTGTTGAAAAAAAATGGCGTTTTAAGTTTATGCAGACATCAAAGGGAAAAGGAGATTGATAAACTCTGAATCCTTTGGAAATATTGTAAAGTTATTTTGAAATATATCGATTTAAAACTTCATTATATTTTAGTTTTATTTTATTTATGAAAAGATGAAAAACTGCTTTTTATATTAAAGGAAATTCTAAATAATTTTCATTGCAACGGAAAACCACATATTGTATTTCAATTTCAACAAGCGAAAGACTCAACAGGATTGCAAGAGAAAAACAGAAGAGAGAAACTGAATTCAAAAGCAGAGTTTTATTGTGACTGCAAATAACTGAAAATTATTATATTCAATATGGAAGCAACGAAAATTCCATTTTTTTTCCTTCTTCCGGATGAAAAATCATCCTTCTCTCGATTCTTTTTATGTCAATATATTTCCAGAAATACCTATTTTTATCAAAGCTTAACAAAGACCGAAATGGATGGTATAGGGCAGATTTCGCTGCGAATCAATAAGTTCTTCTCGGTATAAAGTAAAGGACAAGCCAGGCACTATTAAAGGAAAATTTTCTTTTTTTTATATGCATCTTCCATACTTCTACAGGTAAGAATGAAGAATAAATCTCCGGGATATCATATAATAGAAAGCATGACATGCATTAAAGGTAACTTCTTAAAAGCTTCAGAATACTTCAGCTGAAAGCACAACTGATGGGAGAACATCTTTCCAGTTACCATTTTTAAACACATCAACACTACTGTGGTTAATTTGCCAATGCTGTGTGTTTTCTATTATTTTCAATGCTCCGGTGTCTTTGTCGTGCCATTTATTGGTGAGTATATAAAGGCTAAAATTGATAAATATTTCAAGCGTCGAAGGTGAAAATGCTGGGATATCACGAAATTCACTTTTAACATTAGCCATATGAATCTAACCGCTTGTTTTTATTTTTTTATATAATCAATGAACTACCAAACACTTTTCACATCTATCAGGCTTTAAAACATTGCTCATTAAATGCTTTAATGTGAAAAACTGTATTCATTTTTTAGTTAATGTAGCAAGTGAGCAAGTAATGTAGCAAGTTAATGTAGCAAGTGAGCAAGTAATGTAGCAAGTTAAATGTAGCAAGTGAGCAAGTAATGTAGCAAGTTAAATGTAGCAAGTGAGCAAGTAATGTAGCAAGTTAAATGTAGCAAGTGAGCAAGTAATGTAGCAAGTTAAATGTAGCAAGTGAGAAATATATTGCTCCCATAATACATTTAGCATATACTCCAAACATCTCATTTTTATTTTTATTTTACACCCAGTGATCTCATTTCTGATTAATTAAATGAAAAATATTTCAATTTACCTCAAAAGTCTTGTTAATTTATTAATATAGTAACAGTTAAATACCTTTACTCCCGCCTCAGTAATATTTTGTCTTCTTTGTTCAATGGCTTAATTTTAGTTGAGTTATTTCTTTTAAGAAAATTCAATGATGTACAAGCTGATTTGTTCATTTGGGCCTTATGGTCAATATGCAATACTTTGAGTTCATTAAAAAATGGTATCAACTGATGAACTAATCTCCTTTTTCTCTCTAAAATCTCATTTTTTTACCTGCTCATAAACATAATAAAATTTTGAGAGCGATAAATAGTATTTTCATTTCATTGCTTTTATTTTCTAAAATTTTTGCGTAGCAATAAAAATGTATACGGCAATATTGAGATTATTTGTCCATATCAATTCAAGCTTTCTGAATAAATTTATTTTTTTGTTGTTATTGTTTATTTTTATGATATATTATGGAACAATGTATTGTTGTCTAATTGGAACATTGTTGTCTTCACTCTTTACTTTTGTTGTTGAATTATTACAGAAATGGTATACAATGCAAATATAGCATTTGCGTAAAATATAAATACATTATTTTTTGTTTGAATACTGCACAGTATGAATCAAAAGTTCACATTTTATTACAAAATTCTATTCTTCAAGACCATTTTTTTTATCATCGAAATGTTTTGCAATTCATAATTGCTCAGAAGACACTCAATATGGATATGGTAAATTATAAGTGACCAGCAAAATTCCCATTATCTGCCCTCCTCACTTTCAATAAATGTTCTGATTCCAGCAAAATTTTCGGGGACATTTCTGGTGTTATTTTTGTTTGAATGATATATTATTTATTTTTATGATATATTATGGAGCAATGTATTGTTGTCTTCGCATAGTAACAGGCTGCGCTGCGATGGTCTGGTGGGAAGCTCTCGGCTTGGGAACCGGACGGGTTTCAGGTACGAGACCAGATTCCACCAAAGAACCGTCGTGTAAATGGGTCTGGTGCACGTTAAATCAATCAGGGCCAAACGCCATCCCGCTAGTGTGGAGTGGAATTTCTGAAAGGGTAGTGCCAGTTCAAATGCTGTTCTCGTCATCTGACAGTGGTTTAAAATTGCGAAGTTCGTCGCAAAATAATCCTAGCTTAACTAAGCCTAATTAAACTAAATTGGCAGGCAACAGCTGCAATACAATCCTTAATAACATCTCATGAAAAAGAAATTCTGCAATCATATCAGAGTGCTTCTGTGTTGTATTTTTGATAGCCATAATATTAACAAGTAATCAATAGTTTTGCTCACTAAATCGTAAATGAAATAAATGTGTTTCAGTTACTGGAATTCGTTTTCACAAATTGAGATAATAGTCAAATACTTAAATGAAGTTTTAGGAAATTAATTTTATTAAAAAAAAGATCACTAACATAACCTCATACATTTTAATGAGTAGGGAAAAAACAGATGAATGGGGAAAAAACATTTAAATGAGTTGAAAGAAATTAACCCACCAGAGCTGACAAAAGAACATGAAATGGCAAAGAAAATGAATTGAAAAAGAAGTAAGAAACTTTATTTCAAGAATCCGGCTTCTTTTGAATGACTAAAACAAGATTGTCTTCATTAGACCAAAGAATGATTCTAGATTGTCAGGATATCAACTGTCGGATTATGTGCGATGCCAAGTCAGGAAAATGAGATTGCGAAGACTGAATCCATTCTTTTCTCGTAGTCGAGATAGTAAGATCCACTTTTTTTCTGGTTTTCAAATACTAATTTGGCAGTTGTGTCTCACAAAATTATCTCTATTATCGTTCACATCATATATATGCCTCATAATTACCACTGTTACTGATCACATCATATATATGTCGCATAATTATCACGTTATCGTTCACTCCATATCTAAATATATTTGCTTATTAATAATGTTCTCCAAATAGAAAATTGTCGGAATTTATGGCAACTCGATATGTTTTTTAAACATTTCTTGAAGACATCTTGAAATAGACATACAAATTAGGGGCAGCAGGTTTTGGATATTATAAGGGAGATTAATATATAAGATAGAAAAGGAGATTTTAGTTTCAAAAATGACTGAACAGTCTCAGAATGTTAAAAGGTCGATAAAAATTGTTTAAATATAATTATGTCGTTAAATTTCTATATTTCTGGTTATGTGTTGTATTCAAGTATAACCATTCATTCTTTCGTACTGAAAGAGGGATTCACATCTTATGAAAAAATATGAATATTTTGAAAGAAAAAAACTTCGATTATTTATAACTTGAAAGAACGTTAGTAAAAAAGACATCTATAAAGCTGTATTTTTTCATCAATCGACAGTTAAATAATGAAGAAATTCCATCAACAATCTCATAAACGATTAAGCACAATAAACTAGATTCGTTCCTTCTTCTTCCTTTTTTTTTTTTTTTTTTTTTTTTTGAAAATAAAGATTCAATAAAATAAAATTTTAAAATTTTAAATTAAACCTTTTATTTATTTCCATTTCAGAAACTCTACTTTTTAAAATAAAACCTTTCTCGCTTGCAAAAAGCCGTTAAATAAAATTTAATGTCATGATGAAGATACATTATAAGGATATTGTTATTGTTTTTCATCATAATATCAATTAAATATAACAAAAAATCGATCTACGTGTATGTATGTGTATGTATGTATATATATATATATATATATATATATATATATATATATATATATATT
>JAPMOR010048085.1:12325-30904 GCA_026543865.1 Argiope aurantia | reverse complement strand
AAATAATGATACATTTTCCAATTTATTCTTTTTAGAAAGTATGATTGAAAGCAGAGAAATTTTACGGAATAATTACATTTTGCACCGATATAAGCTTCGTTGTTTTTTTTTTAAATTAAATGCAAAAATGCTTAATTAGAAATACGTATTTCAATTTTTTTAAATTTAAACGAGAATTTGTTATGTATATATATATATACATACATACACGTAGATCGATTTTTTGCTATATTTAATTGATATTATGATGAAAAATAATAACATTTAATTAAATCCTCCATATAATTGTAAAAATATCCTTATAGTGTATCTTCATCATGACATTAAATTTTATTTAACGGCTTTTTGCAAGCGAAAAAGGTTTTCTTTTAAAAAGTAGAGTTTCTGAAATGGAAATAAATAAAAGATTTAATTTAAAATTTTAAAATTTTATTTTATTGAATCTTTTTTTTTCAAAAAAAAAGGAAGAAGAAGAAACGAATCTAGTTTATTGTGCTTAATCTTTTATGAGATTGTTGATGGAATTTCTTCACTATTTAACTGTCGATTGATGAAAAAATACAGCTTTATAGATGTATTTTTTACTAACGTTCTTTCAAGTTATAAATAATCGAAGTTTTTTTCTTTCAAAATATTCATATTTTTTCATAAGAGGTGAATCCCTCTTTCAGTACGAATGAATGAATGGTTATACTTGAATACAACACATAACCAGAAATATAGAAATTTAACGACATAATTGTATTTCTTAACAATTTTTTATCCACCTTTTAACATTCTGAGACTGTTCAGTCATTTTTGAAACTAAAATCTCCTTTTCTATCTTATATATTAATCTCCCTTATAATGTCCAAAACCCGCTGCCACTAATTTGTATGTCTATTTCAAGATGTCTTCAAGAAATGTTTAAAAAACATATCGAGTTGCCATAAATTCAGACATTTTTCTATTTGGAGAACATTATTAATAAGCAAATATGTTTAGATATGGAGTGAACGATAACGTGATAATTATGCGACATATATATGATGTGATCGGTAATAGTGGTAATTATGAGGCATATATATGATGTGAACGATAATAGAGATAATTTTGTGAGACACAACTGCCATATTAGTATTTGAAAACCAGAAAAAAATTTGATCTTACTATCTCGACTACGAGAAAAGATTGGATTCAGTCTTCGCAATCTCATTTTCCTGACTTGGCATCGCACGTAATCCGACAGTTGATATCCTGACAAGCTAGAATCTTTCTTTGGTCTAATGAAGACAATCTTGTTTTAGTCATTCAAAAGAAACCGGATTCTTGAAATAAAGTTTTTTACTTCTTTTTCAATTCATTTTCTTTGCCATTTCATGTTCTTTTGTCAGCTCTGGTGGGTTAATTTCTTTCAACTCATTTAAACGTTTTTCCCCCATTCATCTGTTTTTTCCCTACTCATTAAAATGTATGAGGTATGTTAGTGATTTTTTTTTAATAAAAATTATTTCCTAAAACTTTATTTAAGTATTTGACTATTATCTCAATTTGTGAAAACGAATTCCAGTAACTGAAATACATTTATTTCATTTACGATTTAGTGAGCAAAACTATTGATTACTTGTTAATATTATGGCTATCAAAAATACAACACAGAAGCACTCTGATATGATTGCAGAATTTCTTTTTCATGAGATGTTATTAAGGATTGTATTGCAGCTCTGGCCTGACAATCGAGTTTAATTAGGTTTAGTTAAGCTTGGGTTATTTTGCTACGAACTTCGTAATTTTGAACCACTGTCAGATGACGAGAACATCACCTGAACTGGCACTACCCTTTCAGAAATTCCACTCCACACCAGCGGGATGGCGTTTGGCCCTGATTGATTTAACGTGCACCAGACCCATTTACAAGACGGTTCTTTGGTGGAATCAGGTCTCGTACCTGAAACCCGTCCGGTTCCCAAGCCGAGAGCTTGCCACCAGACCATCGCAGCGTAGCCTGTTACTATGCGAAGACAACAATGTTCCAATTAGACAACAATACATTGTTCCATAATATATCATAAAAATAAATAATATATCATTCGAACAAAAATAATACCAGAAATGTCCCTGAAAATTTTGCTGGAATCAGAACATTTATTGAAAGTGAGAAGGGTAGATAATGGGAATTTTGCTGGTCACTTATAATTTACCATATCCATATTGAGTCTCTTCTGAGCAATTATGAATTGCAAAACATTTCGATGATAAAAAAAATGGTCTTGAAGAATAGAATTTTGAAATAAAATGTGAACTTTTGATTTATACTGTGCAGTATTCAAACAAAAAATAATGTATTTATATTTTACGCAAATGCTATATTTGCATTGTATACCATTTCTGTAATAATTTAACAACAAAAGTAAAGAGCGAAGACAACAATATTCCAATTAGACAACAATACATTGTTCCATAATATATCATAAAAATAAACAATAACAACAAAAAATAAATAAATTCAGAAAGCTTGAATTGGTATGGACAAATAATCTCAATATTGCCGTATACATTTTTATTGCTACGCAAAAATTTTAGAAAATAAAAGCAATGAAATGAAAATACCATTTATCGCTCTCAAAATTTTATTATGTTTATGAGCAGGTAAAAAAATCAGATTTTAGAGAGAAAAAGGAGATTAGTTCATCAGTTGATACCATTTTTTAATGAACTCAAAGTAATGCATATTGACCATAAGGCCCAAATGAACAAATCAGCTTGTACATCATTCAATTTTCTTAAAAGAAATAACTCAACTAAAATTAAGTCATTGAACAAAGAAGACAAAAGATTATTGTGGCGGGAGTAAAGGTATTTAACTGTTACTATATTAATAAATTAACAAGACTTTTGAGGTAAATTGAAATATTTTTCATTTAATTAATCAGAAATTAGATCACTGGGTGTAAAATAAAAATAAAAATGAGATGTTTGGAGTATATGCTAAATGTATTATGTGAGCAATATATTTCTCACTTGCTACATTTAACTTGCTACATTACTTGCTCACTTGCTACATTTAACTTGCTACATTACTTGCTCACTTGCTACATTTAACTTGTTACATTACTTGCTCACTTGTTACATTTAACTTGCTACATTACTTGCTCACTTGCTACATTAACTAAAAAATGAATACAGTTTTTCACATTAAAGCATTTAATGAGCAATGTTTTAAAACATGATAGATGTGAAAAGTGTTTTGGTAGTTCATTGATTAGATCAAAAAATAAAAACAAGCGGTAAGATTCATATGGCTAATGTTAAAAGTTAATTTCGTGATATCCCAGCATTTTCACCTTCGACGCTTGAAATATTTATCAATTTTAGCCTTTATATGCTCACCAATAAATGGCACGACAAAGATACCGAAGCATTGAAAATAATAGAAAACACACAGCATTGGCAAACTAACCACAGCAGTGTGGATGTGTTTAAAAATGGTAACTGGAAAGATGTTCTCCCATCAGTTGTGCTTTCAGCTGAAGTATTCTGAAGCTTTTAAGAAGTTACCTTTAATGCATGTCATGCTTTCTATTATATGATATCCCGGAGATTTATTCTTCATTCTTTCCTGTAGAAGTATGGAAGATGCATATAAAAAAACGAAAATTTTCCTTTAGTAGTGCCTGGCTTGTCCTTTACTTTATACCGAGAAGAACTTATTGATTCGCAGCGAAATCTGTTCTACACCATCCATTTCAGTCTTTGTTAAGCTTTGATAAAAATAGGTATTTCTGGAAATATATTGACATAAAGAGAATCCAGAGAAGGATGAATTTTCATCCGGAAGAAGGAAAAAAGTGGAATTTTCGTTGCTTCCATATTGAAAATAATAATTTTCAGTTATTTGCAGTCACAATAAAACTCTGCTTTTGAATTCAGTTTCTCTCTTCTGTTTTTCTCTTGCAATCCTGTTGAGTCTTTCGCTTGTTGAAATTGAAATACAATATGTGGTTTTCCGTTGCGATGAAAATTATTTAGAATTTCCTTTAATATAAAAAGAAGTTTTTCATCTTTTCATAAATAAAATAAAACTAAACTATAATGAAGTTTTAAATCTATATATTTCAAAATAGTTGAAAATAACTTTACAATATTTCCAAAGGATTCAGAGTTTATCAATCTACTTTTCCCTGTGATGTCTGCATAAGCTTAAAACGCCATTTTTTTTCAACAATTTGCCTTTAATGTTGCACAAATCTTTCGTTTTTAAATTTTTAATAGTTAGTGATAGAATATATATTTTTTTATTTTCTTGTATATATTTTCTCATTGACTCTATTACTGACTGGTTGATTATTTTGGATGGGATCCAGACTCTGGTTTTAACTATAAGGGGGGGTGGGGTGGTAGCGTTCAAAGTGTTCAATAACTTACATAGATGCACACGCAAGGCATTGTCTTCTTTTTAGCTAGACATTTTTAAATGCACCTTTAAAATCTTTCGTTGGCTTTCCGTTTTATCCTCTTACAGGCTATAATCCTGGCATACAATAACTAAACCATAATCATGGGGGCTTCTAATAATTATAGCTTGCAACCAAAACGCTTTATGAATCAAAGTAGTCTGATATTTCTAATTTGAAGATATTGGACAGAATTTGGAAAAATTTCATCAATTAAATTGGAATAAAAAAGTTCATTTTGTTTATAGTTGAGAAAATTCACAAATAAATTATAGGCCCATAGAAGATTTACCCTCGCTATTTTCTCCATATTATTTGTAAATGAGTGTATTTTGGATGCAGTATCACGAAAATGCTTGAATATCAGTGAATGTTTTGTGACATTTGGTTATTCTATTATTATTAAAGTTATGAACATATACAGGGGTTATCAAAATAATGGAAACACCTGTGAATAAAAGTGACATTTCTTAATGTGCTGCGTAAGCATTGTTGTTGTTTATAATGGCACTTTCCATGGAGAAGCTCACTGACGAAGTCATCCATTTTAAGCCAAGGGAGCGCCTCTTGTTTTAGTAGTGCCAACAAGTGCCAAGAGTGCGTCTTAGCTACTCACGCATCACATTCGCTTGCACAGCCCCTTTTTGCAGGTGGAGGAAGTACCTTCACACATCGAAGAGATAAAGAACAACCATGCCCGAGCCGGGACTCGAACCCAGGACGTACAGATCACGGAGAAGACGCGCTACCCCTATGCCAGTGCACCGGTTCGTAATCATTAAAATAACAGCCACATGTGTTTTTTTTTAAATTGCAGTGTATATATTCTGGTAATATGTGTCAGCTTTACTGAAGTTCTGTAATTCTTGGATTTTTTTCATAAGCGTAAAATGTTTAACCTCTCATGTTCTCAAAGAGGCCAAATTGTAACTGCCCTTACAGCCAGAGCAAGTGTAATCGAAACATCCCAACTTTTAGGAGTTTTTAGAGGTACTGTGTCTAAAGTCATGACAGCATACACACTGCGCGGCAAGACAAGCTAGGAAGTAAAATAGTGGACGTAAAGGGGAGCTCAGTAAAAGAGATCTACGGGAGTTGAAGCGGATTGTAATGTCTAAAAATGTGTGCAACTGCAGCAAAAGTGACCGCAGAGCTTTATACCCATCTGGATTCTCCAATGTCAGTGATTACAGTTAAAAGGTACCTTCATAAATAGAACATTTATAGCAGAGCAGCAATTCCCAAGCCACTTGTCACAGTTGTTAACGGTAAACGTCGTCTACAGTAATACCACACTCATAAAACCTGGTCGATTCATAAGTGGAAGAAAGTAATATAGTCTGACGAATCGTGTTTCACAATTTGTCCTATAACAGGACGGCTGCATATTTGGAGGATATCTGCACAAGCGTATGATCATGATTGTCTCCTTCCAACTGTCAAGCATGGAGGTGGATCTGTCATCATATGGGAAACCATGTCGTGATTTTCTGCTGGACCAATCATAACCCTGAAAGAAAGGATCACTGGGGAGAAGTATAGAGAAATTTTAGCTGACCAAGTGCATCATATGATGCAAATTTTTTTTCCTGAAAGAGATGGAATTTTCCAGAATGATAAGGCACCTATCCATGCAGCGAGATTTGTCCAATCATGGTTTGATGAACACGAATGTAGTTAAACATTTGCCTTGGCCCGCATAGTCACCCGAATTTCAATACAATTGAACAGTTATGGTCTATTTTATATGAAATCAATACGGAATCGATATCCTCCAGCGGTACACCTCCCGGAACTTTCACAATAGCTTCAGGAAGAATTTTACAATATTCCTCTAAACAATATTCAACGCTTTTCGGAATCGTTTCCTAGGCGAAGATGTATTACATGCCGACAGTGGTCCTTCACCATACTAATAATGAATTTATTATAAATATCAGGTGTTATAAATCTCTCAATCTATACATTATCCGTCCTATTTAGTTTTTTGATAACCACCTGTATATATATTCTTACAATCTTGTAGCTCTGTTTCCCAGCATAGTTAGTTCAATCACTGAAAAGGCCATTTTATGATTAGCTCTGTTGGGTGCCGATTCAATGATCTTAGAGCTTGGCAACAAATTTGGGGAGATTCTCGACAAAATAGAAATTACTGGAAACTACAAGAATATTAGCAATTAAGCCAATATAAACAAGATACGTCTGATTGGTACAGAACCTTCTCGGCCCACCTCTCAGGAACTATAAAAGGCCGGCAGTCACAAGCTGCAGTCAGTCGTAGTCGTATATCGAGTCGCCGAGAAGATAACGAAGCAACGGCGGAATAGTTCAGCGAAGAACAAGCTTTGTGTGGAGCTCAAGCGTTTGTTGAGCTGAGCTGTATGGAGAGTCCTAGCGTTTATCGTAGAAGAAGCATCGTGTCGTGTGTGGTGTAGCCAGTTGTGTAGTAGTGAGTCGGCAGATGGATACAACTAAAGCGAGGAGACAGTTGAGAATTGCAGCCGTTTGGAGAGGCCGTGGAGTGAAGCTACGCGAATTTCCTCCTTCTGCTGAATTTTGTCTCTGATAGTTATTACTACTTGTGGGCTACTGTTTGTTGTAGTTTGCTGCTGTGTGTTGCCTCAGATCGTCTCGGCTGTATATATTTGTAGTCTCTGTGTCTTCGTGCTGATAAAAGTCGTCGTCATTCGTCACTAAAGGACTGTTTATTTCATCTATAAATAAACCGTAAAAGAACACCGACGGAGGAATAATCCGTAACAATATGTATGTAATTTTATTCCATAATAGTTAATATATTTGCTAATTCTTCCCTACGATTAATGTTCTTTAACTAGGCCATGCTCAAAAGGCATAGTTCGATTTCGAAAAAAACATATTGTTACGAAACTTTACCGGGGTTCGTTTGGATAGTGGAAGTGATATGGTGTAAAGAACGATCAATCAGCAGGCAGAAATAGAATAAAAACAACGACGTTTATTTTCACGAAGACACACAGGACAGCACTAAAGCGACAACTATATACAGCACAGAAGACGATTATCTTCACCCGAGACGTGTAGCGTACAACAGCACACACAGCAACATACAACCAGAATCTACTGCAAACAGTAGCGCACAGCTCAGTTCAGCACGAGCTTGACTCCGTCGCTGCTCACCGTCGCTTCCGACTACGTCTACTACCTCGACGACTCCGTTCTCTCTGTCTTCAACTTCTCCGACCACTCGGACTGACTTCGTATGGCAGCTGCAGCCCCTTTTATAGATCTCGGGAGGCGGGGCTAGAAGCCTCTCAACCAATCAGGAACGTTCGAGGCGTATCTCGGTTCCTACTGGACGGATCGGGAAAATTCTCGATGATTCAGGTAGAATCTATTTTGGCGTCAAAGTCGCCAAATTCGTCGCCAAGTCGCCAAATGGTCGCCAAGCTCTGGGACCTCCGACGCGAAACACGGACTCCGTCCAATAATGATGACTTTAAAACAGTCTTTCTGATAGTGGAACGAACTATGCTGGGAAGCCGAATTGCAGGTTTGTAACAATAGAATTGAAAATTGATGGTTATTATAAGTGTTGTAGAATAAATAGGATTCAATTTTATGGAGAATATTGAAATTAATATTGAAAAATTTCACTAATTGAGAGCAAAAGAATATTATTTGGCAAATAACATTTATGCTTATATGAGCGGAACTTTTTGCTTTTATATCAAACTATTTTATCTCTGGCAGTACAGTTGCTGTATTAGGTGATTTTTTTAATAATGGATTAATACAAATGCAATACTTCCATTCACTTAAATCTATTCATTCTTCAATAATTCAGATAGATAATTTTATTTCCATCTTCCATAATTTGAAAAAATAACCCAATTCTCCCAAAATAACAAAATTGAACCAAAGTTGAACTATTGAACCAAAAGTTATTTTTACAATGTATTGAGAATAAAAAAATAAAAAATAAATTAAAAAAAATGAACTTTTTAACTGCTTTATATACATGTAATTTTTTTATTTAATTTTTTAAAAAATTAATTTCATTTAAATTAATTTCATTCGATTATAAAATTCTATCTTTATCAATACGAGGCAACTTAACTATAATAATAGCCTATAAGAAGCTGCTGGCCATGCTTAAAACCATTTTCTTCCAATTCATCTGTTTTAAAAAATGAAAATTTCTACTAATATTTTGGTCAAGAATTTGATAAAAGCTTACTACGATATACTACTGGGAATATAACACGCTAACACCTACATGTATAGAAATGAATAACTATTTAAGAACTAGTAATACTATTTATTATCTACCCGACCCTCTATAGTTCTTGAAGAAAATTTGTTAATAATCACACACACACACACACACACACACACACACACACACACACACACACATACACACACACACACACACACACAAATCCTTTTTAGTAAATGTAAGCGTCATTACCACTACCACAAGTATCTTTTTCTTTTGTGGAAAAAAAAATCCATAAAAAAAATGAAAGAATAAAATCAGAATTGTTGCCCTTTCGATTTTTGTTGGAATTTTTATATTTTAAGTACGAAAAGCATATCGGTTTGGAATATGTTATCGTGCCAACAATGGGACAGGTTTCATACAACTAAATATGAATTTTTCTTTCAATCATTCGATTTAGTTGTAACATATCACAAATATAATTTCTTTGAATATCTTTACGAGAATAATTTTATTCTTGAAAAAAATCGAATAATAATAACATTTTTGAATTACCGAAAGGTTTAACATCTATCTGCTTTGTTTCCATCTCTACAAAATCTGTATGTATTTTTGTTTTTATTTATTTCTCAAAATAGCCATAGTGTCGCTTTAAAATGGGACGTTAATATAACTGAAACTTCATGCGATATTTGTATGGACAAATGTTCTTACTTATTTCAGAGTGCACAGAAAATTTGAGATTGTCGTAAATTCCGGATAATTTTATGGATCATATTATAACGTCTTTAAGTGATATAATTTTAGATTTTATATTTTAAAATCTGATTATTCGAAACAGATAAAATCGAACTTTCAATGTGGTTAAACATTCAACTGAGGAATGTCATTCCATACTAACCTCTTTTATGAAGAAATATAAATAATATTTCGAATTTTTCAATTTTAAACAAAGTGAATTTATGTGTATGGACAGTTTATAACCGAGCCGAAAATTGCTCTGCCGCGTTCAACTTTAATCTCATTTTAAGGCGAATCCAAATTGAGGATCCCATCATCCAGATAACAGCTACGGTACCAACTTTTCTACTCAAACTCGCATTCCGCCAGAGACTTAATGAAGCGAGCGGCAATTATGCATACAAATCACTTTTACCCCTTGGCAGGTGGACGATTGTCCGCACGAGCGTGGTTTTGACTATCCTTTAATTGCATGGGATCTCCTTTCTTGAAACCCTTTTGAAGGCTGGAAGAGTTGGAGAATTCTTATTTTCTCATATATGAAATACAGTGAAAGCATTATAATCGTCAAAATTTTCGAAGTCGAGATTTTGACGAATCTCCCCGTTTTAGATCTCCCTGAGCTCGGAAAACGTATTTCTAGAAAATATATGTCTGTCTAAAACGGATAAGCTTAAAAAAATGAGCTTTGGTATATGGTCCTTACACCAAATGTATATTTTCTTATTAAATTGTGAGCAAAATCTATTTAAAGGAAGTCTGTTTGCCCAGCTGCTTCAACGATAATAGTCAAAAATAACAACACGTTAGCAACAACGACTGAAAAAGAGAGCTAGATGGATAAAATTTTGTAAGCGGATTTTTTTATGCGAGCTATGTTCCTCTTTAACGATTTATTAATAGCTATTGGTTCACGTTTAGAGTGTAAAAGTGTAGCAAATGACAGAAATCAGTTGCTTTAGCAAATTATTGTTCATATAAAGTAAAATAATTTGACAATTACATAAACAATAAAATTATAAACATCTGAATTATTATGAGTACCTGATTTTAGATAATATTTTATGTATAAAATTTCTGAAGAAGTTCAATTACTACAATTGTTATTTTATTTTTCATCAAACCTTCGGATATTCTTTTGGCTTATATAATTTTATTTTTTAGAGAAGGGGTAGAAGTGCGCCCTGGTTGCACTTCTAAATATGCTTCGGCTTTGCCTCCTTTCTTGTGTCTCTGATATTTGGAAGTCTAGAGATATAATGACTAGACTAGCCAATCTTCTGGACATTTGTAATAAATAAATAAATAAATTTTTAGAGACATTTTCATTTAGGTCATAATGGTAAAATGTATGCCGGTGTCAGATAAAATTTCTGATTTTTAATTCATTTTGACTTTAAAATGCTCATATGAAATAAATAAAGCTTCGATGAAAGACAGAATAAAATGACTTTAAAAACTAACTAATTGTAAATATTCACATCATCAACAACTATTCATTTTGAGACACCAAAATTTTTAATATTCAAAGTATGTGTATAAGTTTATTTACAGGCTCCTGGTCATTCTCAAACGTTTGAGTACTAAAAATAGTTTCACAAAATTTTGAAAATCTCCCAAAACTTTCAGCGATGATTTGACTACTCCGTTTCTAATACTGGACTTAATAATAATCCCTGCCTATATCTAAGAATGGATCATGAAACTCATTGTTTATATACTGGGGTTGAAATAGGTCAGAGACATTAATCTCAGTGGTTCAATATTCCATTTTGCAAACGAAATGTTTCATTAAATATCATATATATCCTTATTAATGAAGATGAATCGGTTTTATGAAAGATGAATAGGAACTGTCCTTTAATTATATGAAAGTAATAATATGCGGATTTTATGCTAGAAAAAATTTGGGTGTGAGTCAAAAATTGTATTCTACCTACATTTCATTATATTCATACATCTTTTTTAAAATCAAGCAAGCGAGTTTCTTTATTGAAAAAAAAAATATGTTGAAAAGTAATAAAAATGTTATTCTGGTGTCAGCAATAGTAAGTAAATATTGAATAATAAAATTACTATTACTTTTTTTTCTGTTCTTGTTCTTCTGTTGTACATTGTTTTGAAGCTGTTAGAAAGCAGTGCTCGAAATTAAATGCGTTAATGACAAAGATTTTTAGATAGCTTATGTGTAGGAAATTCCAAAAGAGCTTTAAGAATTTTAGGAGTGGGTCAAGTATGCAGAAAGAAGTCATTTTTTGAAAGAAAAAAAGGAGTCAGAAAGGAAAAGGGAAAAGAGGGCTCTTTGTCAGTAACGGAAAAAGAGTTATTACCATCATTCCAAGATGACCGTGGTAAATTGAATGACCATCGTTATCACAATAATTCTTTGGCGGGAACTATGATGAGTCACAACCTTTCCGTTTATGATCTATATCTATCTATATAGTGTATATCGATATATCTATTTTTATCAATCTATATAGTGTCCAAATGTATGAGAAATACGGGTAGAGAACCCCTAAATTGGTCGATATTTTTATAATAAGTTAGTGCGATTTTTTTTGCTCAAATGAAATGAGTTAAATGTTTGGTTCCAATTAAGTTTTGGTAATATAAAATGGGACTTCTGATTGGAAAAAGACATTACACTAAACAGACATAATAAAATTGAATTAGATGAGATATCATAGTTGCAGTTGCTTATGTTTTCTCGTTTTAGTAATACAAAATTGTACTCATTTGTGTTTTAAAACTTCACAAAATTAAAGTATTTATAATAGAGAACAGTTACAATTAACATAATAATAGTTACAGATTGACCAAATAAGTATAAACTGCTACATGCTTCATGCGACATGCAAGTTGAAATAATTGTGCAAACACTCTACATGGTATGAATATAAAACTACTATGCAATTACTTGGCTCATACATATTTTTTATGTAGTAAAGATTTCCAATAAAAAGAATTATCCTAAATTTTAACTTCATTTTTAATTCAATAGACACAAAATTTTTAATTCCATTTCTTAAAGTCAATAAAATTCACTATCTTCCGCAATAACTTTGGAGTATATAATTGAGTAAAAATGATCTATATGTCACTTTAAATTAAACTAATTTCTTACACAATAGTTTTTTTAATTGTTTTAAATCTACAAAAATCACACAAGCATATTTTATAATAATTCTTTCCATTGTTTTAGTTACTAGATTAATGCACACAATGATTATGATAATAGTAAATACCTTTTTTGTGTTTATATTATCTTTGTAATATTATTAAGAAGAAATAAAAAAAATATATTCAATAGACTTCAATTCAATAGAATAAACCTTTTTTTACCTTCTAGTATAAAAGTATAGTGTAAGTATTTTCAAAAAATTCGAATCTTCACTCTTCAGAATGAGGAAAGAAACACATTTTTGGAATTATGTCTGTCTGTCTTTGAACACGATAACTGAAAAACCTTTTGTGCTAAATGGATTAAATTTAAATCATTCTTATATATAAATTTCTATCAAATTTTGAACCCAATACATATACATATATATATATAATACTAAGAGTTTGCTAGGTACAGTCAGTTTAATACACATGTATAAATCTAAAATATAGATTCTTACAAAAACTTTGAACCAAATCTGTCATACGGTTGACCATCTATTCTTTCACATACATGTAAACGCGATAACTCCAAAACGCAATGATTTAATTAGACTGAATTCGATAGGTGATCTGATGACTACAACCACAGCTCCATGTCGAATTTTGGTTTCAATATTTCGATAAAAAGTCATTTAAAGTGCAAATTCGCATCATAGATTCGTTCAAAATGCTAGTTTCCCGCCAAATATTTATATCGCACCAGCATTGTTTGCCACTGACATGCATGGCATCCATCCAAAGCAAGTCATTCAACAATTTTATGTGGAGAGAGTGGACTGTAAATTTTATTGGAAAGTATGCGAGAAAGTTTCGGAGAGATCACTTCTCTGGTTCTTTTTATTTTCCATATTATCAGGAAAGCAATTAATATTGTTACGAATTTTTCTGCTGGGGTTCGTTTGGATAGTGGAAGTGATATGGTGTGTAGAACGTTCAATCAGCAGACGGTAGTAGAAAATAAAACAACGACGTTTATTTACACGAAGACACACAGGACAGCACAAAGCGACAACTATATACAGCACAGAAGACGATTATCTTCACCCGAGACGTGTAGCATACAACAGCAGCATACAACCAGAATCTACTGCAGACAGTAGCGCACAGCTCAGTTCAGCACGAACTTGACTCCGTCGCTGCTCACCGTCGTTTCCGCCTTCTCCGCTCTGTCGCTTACGACTCCACCGCTCCGTCTTCGGACTACTCCGTCGTCTCCTTTGGTAGTGGCGGCCGCTTCCTTTTATAGGTCTCAGGAGGCGGGGCTAGAAGCCTCTCAACCAATCAGGAACGTTCGAGGCGTATCTCGGTTCCTACTGGACGGATCGGGAAAATTCTCGAAGTTTCGGGTATTATCTATTTTGGCACCAAAGTTGCCAAATTCATCGCCAAATGGTCGCCAAGTTTGTCGCCAAGCTCTGGGACCTCCCACGAACACCTGAACTCCGTCCCATTCAGATGACTGTAAAACTTTCTTTCTGTTGATGGAACAAACTATGCTGGGAAGCCAAATTGCAGGTTTGTAACAATATGATATTTCATTCACATGATAAGCATAGCTATCATGTGTCATAGTATCATCTAATATTTAATTACACTTTCTTTTAAAGGGTGCCGTAATTTTTTTCCCTGTGAGATTCAAATCACTTGTTAAATGGGTTTTTTCCAAAACCTTGAGACACACATCATAATCATGATCTGACTTTATTACTTCAGTGAATGATTCTTAAATTAAATTAAATTCCATTACTCTATTATTCTCTAAGTTTCGTACTGAAATTTTTATTTTTTATCCACATTTAAAAGCGAAAACTAGCATGGCGAATATTTAAAAATTGAGAATAAAATGCGCTTTCTGTTCTAAAGCATCTAAAGTAAAAGTTTTTGAAAAAGTTAATATACCACGAATAAATAAGAGACAATCTAATAGCAAATCTTTAGTCTGTATTTTCAGCTAGATTGAAAATTTGTGTATAATACTTGGTTGACGGTCGTAGATTTCTACTAACAGAACGGGAAGAGTGTCTGCTAAACAGTTTTACTTTTTGGTGAAAGCCGGAGTAGTTTTATCTTCTCTGAGTAAACAGAAATCGAAACTTTCACTTAACTGTAACTATGTTTAAACCTAGTGGTGTGAGAAGAATTATTTACTTACGACTGGAATTCGGAATGAAATTCTTGATGGGTTTTGTTTTTCCAGTGACCAAAATTTGCTTGGAAGGTGGTTTTGTATAGGAAAAGTGTTCTTGGAATATGAGCTAACAGGAAGCTTTGTCTTTTTCTTTTAATATTTATTAATGACGTCCATAGATTTAAATTTTAATTTTTTACTTCATTAGATAAAATTGATTTCTAGGTAATGAAATTATTTCAAATGGTTTTCCAGAATTTGTATAACAATTTGTATAAAGATTTAATTTCTCACACAAGTTAAGTATTTTCTGTACGTTTAATAATTCGAAAACAAAATACTGTTTTTTCCCCATGATACTTTTTGATATATAGATTGTAGGTGAGGCTAATAGATTCAGGTGTATTATCTAACTAGATGACTATTTAATGCACTATAATTAAGAGAAATTAAAGAAGCATTTTCTAATTAGGAAACAACAATGGAAGTCACACAGTACATGTTAATGCTTTAAATGACGACGGTAACAAAAGTAATTTATAAAAATTAATAAAACAAACAAACCTTATTCTATATTTTTTATCTTAATTACAACAATAACAACAGCAGCAGTAACAACAACAACAATAATAAAAAGTTGTGTAATATTGTTTCATAGATTCACTAGTATGTTTAGTCTACGTGGAAACATAAGCAAACGTAGGTATTGTTACAAACCTGCAATGCGGCTTCTCAGAATAGTTTGTTCCATCATCAGAAATACTGTTTTAAAGTCCTCGGTATTGGACGGAGTCCGGGTGTCGTGTCGGAGGTCCCAGAGCGTGGCTACAAACTTGGCGACGAATTTAACGACTTTGGCGCCAAAATAGATTATACCCGAAATATCGAGAATTTTCCCGATCCGTCCAGTAGGAACCGAGATACGCCTAGAACGTTCCTGATTGGTTGAGAGGCTTCTAGCCCCGCCTCCTATAAAAGTGTCTGTAGCTTCCAGACAGAGTGAGTCAGGGTAGCCGGAGTCGTCGAAGAAGAGAAGTGGGAATCGACGCAGAAGTCAGAGTAGTCGTGGACGGAATCGACGGAGCGGAGTAGTCGGAAGCGACAGAGAGAGTAGTCGGAATTGACGGTGAAGTCCAGGGATTAGCAGAGCAGCAACGGAGTCAAGCTAGTGATGAACTGAGCTGTGCGCTACTGTCTGCAGTAGATTCTTGTTGTATGCTGCACATCTCGGCTGAAGTTAATCGTCTCCTGTGCTGTATATAGTTGTCGTTTTTGTGCTGTCCTGTGTGTCTTCGTGTAAATAAACGTCGTTGTTTTTATTCTACTTCCGCCTGCTGCTTAAGCGTTCTCCACACCATATAACTTCCACTATCCAAACGAACCCCGGAAATTTCGTAACAGTATATTTCTATGTGAACGTGTTCCCTTATAAAATAAAATGACTTTTATAGTTCATGTAGTCACTTTTTGTGGCTTCATTTTTCTTTTTATATGCATACATTCTAATTAATTCTTTTAGAATTCAACTCGTACTACACTGAGAATATTCTTCATATTGCTGGATACCTATTAGACAGAACAAGCACCAAAAAGAAGAACCGCAAAAGAGCTGTCTTCTTGCATCTAATTCCTTTCTAAATATAACGTAATATGAATTCACAAACTTCATTCCGAATTTTCATATAATCTAGAATTTTTCATATATATATTTTGAAAATAAAAGGTTATTCGTGCCCGTAAAAATTTCAAAATAGTGGAAGGAGTTTGAGTTCCAACTGGACTGATTCCTTTTACAAAGAATCAATCTAAAACAATTATTAATCTTTTTATCAAGCAGATCTAATGTCATTTTGAGAATTAGAACATTAGCGTCCATCTAAGCAAAATATATTTATCCAGAAGATTCAACAACATTTCAGATTACCACTATCATGTAGTAAAAAGTTGTAGTAAACAGTTAATTTAATTAATTTCATTTCAATTTGCATTTAAACATTTCTTTATGGATATCTCCCCTTTCATCATTTGAAATTTGTTGATATTTTAAAGCACAACAATTATAAAACATTAAGGTTATTAGCAAGATTAAAAATTTTTTTTGCATGTTTACTGTAACAAAAAGCATTGTAGTAAAAAGATACGAATTAATGGTTAGATAATATGTAGTGATAAATTCGAGATAATTGATTTTAACTATCTACCAGATGATCAAAATTATATTTAATATGGTCATTATCAGATTTTGATACAATCCTTTATCAGGTATTTAATGAAATAAGTTGAATCTACTGTATTCGAAACTCGTGAATATTTATGAAAATAAAAATTTCTTACCATTAATTTTTTTTAAATTCAGGACAGGTAGAAACTCAGTTACATTTTTAGGAAAAAAGCAGAAGGCATATTATGGGATAAATTTTGAATTCTGAAAGCTATTTATGCTTCAGCATTTGCAATGACATTTTCTTCCTAATTTTATTATTAAATCATAAACCCTCTTCTTCCATAGATTCGTTTTCATATTTAATTCTGGGAAATTCTATGGACCTTTGATTTTTTCAGAATGCTAAAATCATTAATGAACAATTGAAGGCAATATATGTCTAAAATATTAACGCGTTCGCTTCCACGACTCACACCTTATACTCGGGCCCTCTATCTAGTCAGATGACCCCTTCTTTACTATCTCTTAAAAATAGTAAAAAAGGAGTCATTTAATAACATAGCTGGTTTGATACAATTACATACTATCTGCAACACATAGGCGAGCATACTATCTGCAACACATATCTAGTCAGATGACCCCTTCTTTACTATCTCTTAAAAATAGTAAAGAAGGAGTCATTTAATAGCATAGATGGTTTGATACAATTACATACTATCTGCAACACATAGGCGAGTAATCCGGCAGTCAAAGTATTAAAAGAATGTTTTGTGCTTTAAACTGTTTGAATAATTTTTTTAAATGTAGGAAATATGAATGGACGACGTTCTTTTATAAGTAGTCCAAAAGAGTATATGAAAAGTCACAATCTATCATAAAAAATACTACTACTTGTTATTCGAAACTAATTATCTCATAATGAAGCTATAGATACCTGTATCAATAAAAATATGTTCTTTATGAATGTATGGAATATGTATTTGTATGCTAACATTTACGATCAAACAACATTAATCCAAATTTTATCTAATTTCAGTAAATAGTTTTTAAGAAAAATAGCAATAAACAAAAGTTTTCTGAGAAACATGAGATTCACTTTTTTGAGAGTACGTCTATATTTTACAAAATTCTCTGGCAGAATTTACAAAATCTCGAAAGTGGAATGTGAAAAATACTATGCATTTCAACATTGCCTTATATTTAGTTTTCTTTCTTTTTTTTTAAATGAATGTAAAAGTAAGTAAGAATTGTTTCGCATGTAGCTTACCTGTTCCGCTTACATTTTAAACAAAATTTGTGGACGAATGGAAAACGATTGCAGTTTCAAAAAATAATTTGTGAGTATTTTGATTAAGAAAAAAAAAAGAGACAAAATTCTGTGGAACGTTCTAATTTATTTAATATTAAGTATATGAAAGAATAAAACATTCGAAAGTAATCTCTTGAATGCGGATAATAAAATCAGACTTAAGCAAAATATGTTTTTAAAAAATGAAATAAAAGCTTCAAAATATTTTGCTTAGAATTAGTAATTTACTGCTCCTTCTGGTGAAACGACAATAAAAAAAATTATTTAAAGCATTTCTTAGATGGAGAATTAAAAATTTAAATAAAAAATTTATATAACTTATGCTTTAATTACAAATCATCAATTCAGGAAACAGGCACATGTCTTGAACTTTTCGGCTGCTCTAAAATACTTTTTGAATTAATACTGTTTTATTAATATTAATTATTG
>JAPMOR010048078.1:12701-49414 GCA_026543865.1 Argiope aurantia | reverse complement strand
TTGTTTTATTGGAGTATTTAGTTTAGTTTACTTAAATTAGCATGCTGTATTTAATCCGGACACGACTGATCACTTTTACCTAATGATTATGTTATGCGGCAACGAACCCTAATGTTTCTTGTTCGGTTCTTGGCAACTCAACCCCGATAGTAGTATAATTTAGACATATAAATACAATTTAAAATAAATAAAAATAAAAATATAATTTTTTTTCTCTTCTAAAACCTACTAGGAAGACAACAAAATAGAATTTCCTCTCAGACATGGCATCATCTAGATTTTTAATGAGCAGGAGAAGTCTCCCCAAAATTTTCTTCCGTACTTTCTAACAAATTTCTCATCTCAGAAAATGCCTTGAATGGCATTGGCATACAATAGTTACAAAATATTAACTTTTGGAATAAATTCAAAAATTTAACTAAATCTCTTACGTCATCATTGGCGAGTAATTTTGCGCTTAATCTCTGACATGCGTTAATAATATCTAAAAATCGAATTTATGCTTTAGACCTTTTTCTTGTAAACAGCACTTGTAGCCACAAAATTCCACACCAAATTTGATAAATTTAAGTCATTGCATTTTAAACTATCTCATTTATAAGTTTCTGAAAATACAGACCGACAATTGCTCATTTCTTGTCGGATTTGGCTCCAAATTTGACAGGTGTCTACACTATATATGTTAAATCTGTATACCAAATTTTATCTATCTAACGCTCTACGTTTTGCAATTATTGTGTTAACTTATATTCGAACAGCTAGACAGAAGAACTTCTTCTTTGAATGGATTTTAATCAATATTTAATAGAAATCTGCAAATTTGATGTAAATATTGTATATCAAATTTGAATGGTATAGCGCAAAGTGTTTTTGAATTATCATTTTCACAGACAGATGAACATTTTGCAAAAATGTATTTTTCGATATCAGTTAGGTTTAAAACGTGGAAATTCGTCAAAATCTCGAATTGGATTTTTTTTTTTTTTTTTGCGATTACCATACTTTTTTTTTATACTACGTATACGAGACAGTAAAAAAGAAGTAATCTTCTATTTGTCAGATAAGGCGCGATCAACGGAATGCTAATCAAAAATCCGCCATTATTAATAAACTAAATTTATGCCGCTTGGATTTCATTATTCCCGAAATGCCTCGCTCCCATGGAGTGCAAAATTTCTCTAATTCTCTTCAATATTGCAAACAGGCTCGATACACTCTCTTCGCTCATCCATTATCCGAGATGATCCAAGTCTCGCTCTCTATGTATCTCTTATTATCGGATTCTCGTAGAAGCCAGCTTGCGAATCGAATCGATAAATCCGCTTGCTACAGATCGCTCTCGTGTTGGGCAAGAGCAGCATGACGAATGTATGGTTCCTTATAGCACTGTCTTCGCATATTAGAGCGCATAAGTGAAGTAACTGGATGCATTATGCGTGTTAGGCAAACACAGGTTCCATCGGAAATGCCTTTCGGGGCTCTCGTGTATAGAGCTGGTGCAAAAGGTTAGGAAGATAAAGAATTTTCTCGCAAAAAAGCATTGTTATCAATGTGGGGATACGTTGTGAACATTGATTTAATCTCATGTTAATGCAGAGCTCATTTGGGAAGTATATTGGAGCAGAAATAAATATTTGAAATTAAAAATTCATAGCAAATGTATGAAGGAAGTAAGACCCACCAGCGGTACTGGTCTTCCCTAAACTCTACCGCATATTCTCGTATAAATGTGTTATCTTCTAACCCTTTAAAAAAATTGTCAACCTTGGGTAAGTCAGAGAACGCCTTGAATGGTATTGGCGTGCAATAATTAAGAAATAGTAACTTTTGGCGTAAATTTAAAATTTGTATTGAATCTATTGTGTCATTCTTGGAGAGTTGTTTGGCGCTTAATCTTTAGCATGCGTTAACAGTATCCAAAAATCAAATTTTTGCTTTAGACACGTTTTCCCTACTGATTGAAAGAAAAATGTGACACAAAATAAAATTGTGTTCACAAAATCATATGCCAAATTAGATCTATAATGCCGGACTATTTTTTAATGATTGCTTTTACATATTTCTGAAAGTATAGACCTATACACGTTGAACCCCTTGTTGGATTTAGCTCCCAATTTTATAGATTAGGCCTAAGATTTTAAATCTGTGTATAGAATTTTATTAGTCTAGCTCTCTTCGTAGATATCGTGTTGACTTATATTCAAAGAACCGGACAAACAGAATTCTTCTGAATAGATTTTATTCAAAATTTGATAGAGATTTTCAAATCTGGTATTAAGGCCGTACACAAAATTTTACCCATTTAGTTCAAGGTGCTCTTGAGTTGTGTTTGTCATAGGCAGGCAAACATACATATTCCAAAAATGTGTTTCGAAATGGGAGGGGGGTCACTGCGGGTCAAAAACATGAAAAATATCGAGTTCGAATTTTTCAATCAATACTTCCTCTAAAATTTGTGTTTATAAAATTTTCTCATGTGAAAACATAAAAACACATTCTATTATAAAACCATATGTTAGTTATCTCATTTTAGAATACGAAGAACAACTAGAAATATGATGGATAACAAATCCCCTCCCCCTCTTTTTTTACATGCCTATTATGAACTTACAAAGTATGTAGATATTCATGTATTACAATACTTGATTTTATTTTCTGGTGCTGCATCAAACATCAGCTATTTTTTCTAACGCTATTAACTGATGTTGATGAATGACATGCATTCTGCCGATTTTCAAACCGTCACATCAGATGTACTGAAAAAGTATGGAATGAGCTGTCGCATTGCCTTGATTTTGTTCGTATTCTTGGAAGGCTTCCAATGAACATTTATAACTGTGTTGAATTTAAACTTACAAAACTTATTTGTAATTTAAAAATATGTACTTTGTTTTGCTCTCTTTTAATAGCCCTGAAATGTTGGGATATTCATTTATAAACATTGATTTCGTAGTAAAAATAATCTTCTGCCAAATCGTTTCATTTGTGTCAAGCCTTATTGACATAATACTGCATAATTCAACTTCATTTACATTCATCACAGTGTATTATTCTCTGTAATAAATGGATACACCACCAAATCCATAATAAATCCTTCTAGTTTATTTTTAAAATTTTATTATAAATAATTTTTTTTTACCTAAAAAAATCTATGTTTTAACGGCGATGTTTAAAAGCATCAACAAAAAATTTTTGCTATATTATAAAAATATATTCATCTGCATTATTATTCAAAATGTAAAACTTAGAACGTAGGAATCACAAATAATATAGTTTGACGATTAAAATCGCCAAATTGGCGAAATTTCCTTCTTGGTTCTCTTTGGTCGCCATTACAACCGACAAATACCAAAATCTATTGCCAAATATTATCATTTACGTCAAGCCTTAACAACACAATATTACAAAATTCAATACTATTTACAATTCCAAACAAATTTAAGAAAAAACGAGCCATCTCTAAATCTAACCACTAAACTTCTGATATCCAACGTTACAACAAATGAAACCGATTGAAAGGACATCAAAAATCTCGACAAGATAAACGATTCCCATTGAATAAAAATCTTACAAAACTAACAGTTCCTCTTCTTCAAAAACATCTTCAAGCCAGATGTCCCCCTTTTATGTTATATGCAGCACTTGAAGAGAAACAGCTAAACACTCTTAGCAACATCGCCGAATTTTCGCCAGCAGAATTTCTCAGCTATCATCCACTCCAGCGATGCGGCTGATTTAACTGAAGAAAGCGCCGGTGACAGAGAGCGATAATAAAAATGAAGCCAAGTAAAGAAATCGGAGTAGGGGAACATGGTAAAAAAATAATGGTGGAGTGGATGAAATTCTCGCCATTTAATATTTCGACAACTTAGCTGATGGATACAGCCTCTGGGATTTGACCTCTTACTTGGCGAAGTTAAATTTTGGCGATAGAGGGGAAAAAGGATTTTGCTGTTGAGTGGAAACAGACTGCCACTTATGATGAAATATAAGGGGTCCTTTTTTTTCTTTCTTTCTTTTTTTCTTTGGGATGTTTTTCGGGTGACAGGATTTAAAGATTGACGGAGGGTTGAAGCTCTTGGAACTTTCTGGAAAACAAATATTCGCTGGGCAAATAGAAGCGGATAGAAGTTTGGCATCAAGTTTGAAACGTTGAGATCAAATGATATCGGCCAAGTTTTATGTATTTTAAAATTCATTAGTTTTAATATAGAATCATTTTTGGTTTACTTTCAATATCTTCAGAAAATTAAAATAATTTAAAATTTCATATTTGTTTATATTTATGAAATTATCTAAAATTGTTTAGTGTGATATTCAAGACAGTGCTGAATTTAGGCATTTTAAAGCCCTAAATAATTCGTAATATGAAGTCCATTCTTTTAAAAAGAAGTAAATTAAATTTCATATTTCAACGAAATTTTAACTTAATCAATATCTTAAGGATTTATTTTAGTTATTATTTTTATTTTTATAACTTTGCGAATATATATATATATGTGTGTGTGTGTGTGTGTGTGTGTGTGTGTGCTTTTATTAATTTTTTTAGACTGTAAATTTTATTTAAAAAAGGGAATAAAGTTCTTGGGGAATTAATAATTGCTATTATTTAATGATTTTCTTTGTTACAAATGTCAGCACATAATAATTATGATACAAAAATAATAAATCTGAAACAAATATAAAATTAAAAGTTATTAGTTATTATCTTACAACTTTGCGAGTGGAATGTAGCATAACAAGTTAATGAACAGTAAATATTTCAATATATATTATGAAAATAATAATAAAGCTCTTATAATTTAATTATTTTTTAATTAATATGCACTCAGACTGCTAATAGTTTATAGTTATATAATTGTACTTAAAATTTAATTATTTGGACGTTAGACAAATGATATTATATATAACATCACCTTGGGAAATGGCTTAAAATAAATAGTAGGTAATCTGCCATTGTTACAAAGTGTCACTTTAAAATGGTAATTTTATAAATTTTAATTCAAAATATGATAAACTACCTATTTTAGATAAGCAATATGGTAGTATATATTAATGTGAGATTTTTTAAAAAAAAATATTCTAGTATATTATTTCGCTTATGATTTTAGACATTAAGTTTAATCACTTTGATATATTACTGTATTTACAATTTTAGAAAATATTGATTCTTTTTTAAAATTCTAATCTTTTTTAAATAATTGAGTAACATCCCAAAATAAGTCTAGTACTTTTAATGTGATTACGTTTCTTAAATAGCAATTAACAAATATTTCTTCTTCCTCGATTTTTTTCATCAGCTTTCATAATAGAATGAATTACAAATTATTGGATATACTGCACAATTTTACTTTATTTCTTTTAATACAGAATGAAATTTAAATTATTGTCTTCATATCAAAGTCATTTTTGGTTGCTTTCTTTCTTTCTAGCAAAGTTTTCATCCAAATTAGAAAAATTTACTCAGAAAAAAAAATTTAGATTCCATATCGAGATTTTTGCTTTTGGATTCTAATTAAATAACTGCGAATTAAAATATAATCACCTGCAAATTCAAATTTAATCAAAACATTTCCAGCCATCTTCTAAAATTTATTCTAAGCCTCTTCTTAGTTCCAGTTAAAAAGTTGTTTAGTTAAATTTCGAAGATTTTTTCAGGGTTCTGTTTGGCAGTCAGATTTAGGAAATATGCAGAGGTACTGACACACAAAAGAATATAGATTAGAAATATATTCACAATATTTTTATCCAGCAGTTTTTGTCAAGATATTATCGAATACCTGAGACACTACTGAGATTTTGCCTGACTTGTAGAGGCGTCAAGACACACACAAATACACACACACACACACACACACATTAACACTAATACTCTATGTATAAGCCACCTTATTATGTTTTTTTAATCTGTTGAATCTTTTAACTATTATATTTATGTTTATTAGGTTCTATATGACTTTTAAGGATATGAAATCATAGTCCTGCATTTTTTGTCTGGATAATTAATATGGATATTTTCATAATATTGCAAATCCATTTTGTATTCTTCATGTAAACTACACAGACATTTTAACAGAGTCTTTATTTTTGAATATTTATCTATAATAGAAATTCACACGATAAAATATTTGGCGAAATAATAAAAATCGTTTGAATTTCACTTCAACAGTGAAATCTTTTGGTGAAAATTATTGCTAAATGAATTCTTAAATTCAAGAAATATTTGAATGCTAATTAAATTGCTTTTATTTAAGACAGTTTTTAAAATTTAAAAAAGATGTAAAATTCAGTTTTATGCCGTTATAATTTTGGGAGCTATATTAATTTGCACTCGATACACAATTTCGGGTGCATGCGAGCATATGCAATCTTTTGTTTTTAGTAAAGATATACAGTGTCTCACAAAAGTGATGGGACACTTGTGCTTTACAAAAGGAAACTGCAATAAAATAAATAAATAAACATGTACAAAAATGTTTTGGGTGTGTTTCATATTTAAAGTTAGTAACAATTATTATATACCATACATTTTGTCAAAATATTAAAATATTAATTTAATAAAAATACAATTGTTTAGAACGGAGCAAAAAATGGCTCACATAAGTGATGGGACACTTACTTTATCATCAAATATTTATGCAAAAATTTTACTTTTTAAAAGGTTTTAATATTTTGTTGGATTTCCTTTTACTTTTAAAACATGATTTAATCTTCTTGGAATGGATTCGACTAATTTTTTTGTGATTTCTGGAGTGATTTTACAACATTCTTCTTGAAGCACCGATTTTAATTGTTGTTTTGAAGAAATGCTGTGTTTGCGAATTCTTGATTCCAATTCTTGTCAAATATTCTCTATGGGATTTAAGTCTGGAGATTATGGGGGTGTTTTTATTATTTCAGGACAGTTATACAGCAGCCAGTCTAACGTTCAAAGCAGTGTGCTTGGGGTCATTGTCCTGGTAGAATTTAAAATCGTTATAAAGGTTCAATTTTCGTGCGGAAGATTTCAAATTTTGCTTTAAAATGTCAATATACTTGTACTGATCCATTATACTGTCAATAAAAACAAGATTACCAACTCCAGCGGACGACATACACCCCCATACCATAACTCCTCTTGCACCATGTTTTACTGTTGGCACCAAGTTCTGTTTGCGAAATTCTTTCCTGGGTTTTCTCCATACCAAGATTCTACCGTCAGAACCAAATATATTAAATTTACTCTCATCAGCAAATATAACTTTATTCCAGTAATCAGAATTCTTATTTATGTTGGATTTTGCGAAAGCTAGTCTGAGTTTTCTATTCTTTTCACTTACGAAGAATTTTTTTCTGGCTACTCTACCGTGATATCCAGCAGATCGAATTACCCTTCTAATAGTCTCAGGATTAACAATTATTCCATATAATTCTTGTAAATCAGCAGCAACTTTAGGAGCACTATTTCTTTGATTTTTTTTTAATATTTCGAACGATAATTCGCTTTATTCCATTGGGTAGCTTTGATGGTCGGCCAGGTCTTCTTTTATCCTGAATAATATGATTCTTTTTATATCATTTAATGATATTGAAAACTGTTGAATGACTCAAGTTAACTGTTTCAGCAGTTTTTCTAATATATTTTCCACGGTCAATATGCAAATTAATAACTAATTTTCGAATTTCAGGCGAAGTTTCTTTTCGTTTAGCATTCATGGCTGCATAGAGCTAAAAAGCACAAATATTCCAAAACAAACTGGAGAGAAATACTGCAGACGATTTTATAAATTATTGCCAATTGCTTTTGAGTAAAAATAAAACCACCAAAAATATTTTTATTGCTTATTTCAGGCGATTTTTGTTGCATATCTAATGGTGTCCCATCACTTATGTGAGCTATTTTTTGCTCCATTCTAAACAATTGTATTTTTATTAAATTAATATTTTAAAATTTTGACAAAATGTATGTTATGTAATAATTGTTACTAAATTTAAGTATGAAAAACACCCACAGTAAATTTGTGCATGTTTTTTAAATTTATTTTATTACAGTTTCCTTATGTAAAGCACAAGTGTCCCATCACTTTTGTGAGACACTGTAGAATTTTTTAAAAAAAACTGTAAACTCATGAATGATAATTTTGACGTTGACTGAATTCAGAAATGACAATGTTCCTTAGACAATCTTTTATTACGCTGTTGCGAAAGCTACTATGGAATAATAATTGTAATAGTCAGACTGAAATTTAATGAATTTCATTGTATAAGGGCATTTTATTCATAAAGAAATGGTATCTTTTCCCAGGAAACAATTAAGCATTCGCTCTTTTGTTAATTAATGATTTCATAAACCACAGTCAGTCCAATACTTTTTTTTTATTTATAATCAATTTTTTTTATTTCTGAATTTTGGTTACTTTTTCTAATTTACAATAAGAAAAATATTTTTTTAAAAAATATTCTCTATTTACAGAAATTTACAACATATTTATGTTGCGAAGCATATTTCGTAAACGATAAAAAAACACAGAATAATTTTTTTTATTTCCCTTTCAACGTTTTGAATTTTCAATAGTATATCAATGATATAAATGTCAATTTTATGTGATCGAACTATTAAAATTTTATTTCTAATATGATTAACACCTTTAAACAATGCGAAAAAAAACCTCAGCAAAATACGTGAAAATTTTGTTCGCTAAATTCTTCAAGAACTATCGCAAATATTTTTAAGAGTCTCAAACCACTTCTTGCAACAGCACGAAAACACGATAAGGCATTGATAATGAGCGAATTCAACCCACAGGCCATGACGTCACCAGTCCAAATCCGAAAAACGCCTCAGAGGTCAAAATGTTCGACAAACATTCGCCGTGTTCGAGATCAAAAGGTCAGGACACCCTCCGGGAGCACTGATTGAAAATCTCAACGTGTTTGACTTCAACAATCAAAGGTTATATAACCTCTTAATCATTCCATGCTGACTTTCTGCTAGTTAATCCAACAACCAAGGCGAAATCGATCAAGCATAGCAGCACGGGAATTTTGAGTAATCTTTCCGGCGAAGTTTAAGTCAATATTTGATATGAATATATTCTTTCCAAGAGCAGAGGAATGTAGTGTTCGAAATATTTCGTCCCGGAAAAGGGCCTGCAGAATAAAAATCAATCTTGCGTGCAGTGTTTGTTTTAAAGATGCTGGCGTTAAAGTAAATCCGGTAGACATACCATTTGAAGTAATAATTTTTATTTTATCGGTGCATTTTTCGGGGAGTGAGTTGGATATTCTATCGTTGCACACACTGTTCTGGATTTTATATATTATTAAAATGTTTCTAAGTGCATTAACTTTTGTGCTTTTTGGGTAAGCATATCAATTGTTTAGTTCAGCAGGGGTTGAAAGTTTGCTTGGTATTATTCGGGCTTGTATATCTCCCTGGAAAAGCTTTCTGTTGCGTTATTCGATTTTTAAGTAATGATGAAGCTTCAATTTCCGTAGAGAAGGGTTTATTTATGATTAACATTATTTATGGATATTTATTTTTGACCAGAAACATATACTTATGAAAGGAAATATTTGAATACGCGTCTGCACTGTTTATACTAATCTATCCTACTTGCAGTTATAATATATTCACACAATCATAAACGTAACAGTGCATAGAAATTAATAAAGGGTGTCCCAAAATTAACTCAAGATTTGAATTTGCCACCATTCTTGCAATAAAGTGTTGGCAACCATATTAATAAACTATTGGATAGCCGATAGTTTAAGATTAGTAAAATGGAGCGTTACAAGATAGAACAAAGTGTTGATGCAATATTTAAATTAAATAAAACACACAGTTTTTTTTTTCTTTTAAATTGTTATATTTTTATTGAATCGTAAAGTACACAGGCACTGGCACATATGCACTCTTTTGTCGAAATTTTCCATGACCATTTTTCATAAATGTGGCTGAATTTCGTTGATACAGCATTGCATTTCCTCTCTCAATTCTGGGCTTCTAGGCATAGACCTTTGATTTCAAATAACCCCATAAAAAGAAATCCTATGTTGTTAAATCACACGATCTAGGGCGCCAATTCTCAAATTTTCAAATTGTGACATCCAGACTTTTATTATTTCTAAATTATTGTTCAACAATGAAAGCTCATTGTTCTATCGTGTATCGCTCCATTTTTTACTAACCCTAAACTGTCCGTTGTCGAATGATTTTCTTTCATAGGGTAGCCAATAGTTTACTGTACGAATGGTGGCAATTTCAAATTTTGCATAATTTTAGGACAAACTTTATAATTTGGTACACGAAATTTAAAATTAGTGTAGAAATTTTTTATTTAATATTTTTTGTCATTCCAGATGTGTTTTTTTTTTTTTTTTTGCATACTTCTACCAGTAGGGTTGCTTCTAATGATTATAATGACAGTGCATCAAAGAAGAGATAAATATACTGCAGTTTCAAACATCTTTTTTTTATCTTCTATGTAATTTACATGATTATAAGAATTTTTTTTTAAATATTAGTCATTTTTCAAGAACAGTCTGTAGAATTGAAATTAAAATATCTGCATGTGACTTTCTAATTTCGTCCTATTTTTCAATTTTTTAAATTGGATTTCTTACCAATTTTACGTCAAAGTCCCTTTATTGACTCAATTTTAATTAATTATTTTTGAAATCAGTTCAGGAAAATTCTTAATCTATGATCCCCACGTATCTGTTGGCAGAAATGATTCTTTTCCAATGTTTTGATAAGGAGCCAAATTCAGAAACATAAAAATTATTTTTATAGCGCTATATTTTTTTTATCGCACCCTTATTTTAGTTATTTGTTTTGATTTTAGTGTGCCAGTTTCACCCAACGATAACATCGTTACGAAAAAAAACAAACCAATTATTTTTTGGCATTGTTTTGATAACTTTGATTTATGTTATTGTGATATTGACTTCGCAGATATTCATCGTATTACTGCCGGGTTCAATCTGCAAGTATTTTGTAAGGTAAATTTGAAATTCAGATAAAAATACATATTTTAACTAAAACTTTACAACTGATTTCGTAAAGAAGAATTAATATTAGAATTAATATATTAACATAATTAATATATTAATATATGATATATACATTATTATTTATTTTCGCAATACATGCAATTTTTTTTACGAAATAAATTTGAGAGCTTTGATATAATAATTATTCATATATTTCACTCTCTCGTGTACGTAGTATAGATAAAAGATAGTAATGGTAAAAAAATTCGAACTCGTGATTTTGACAACGCTTTAGACCATCCTGATCTCGAAAAACACGTTTCTAGAAAATGTCTGTCTGTCTATGACAAAAATAATTCAAAAACTATTTGAGCTAAACGGATGAAATTTGGCATGCAGTCTTTACACCAATATGTTGATGCTTATCAAATTTTGAGCAAATTGATAAAAAAATTATTTGTCCGGTTGTCCGTCTATCCGGTTGTTCGAATATAATTTAACACAATAACTACACAACAAATAGAGCTATATAGATAAAACTTGTAGTCCAGAATTAACATCTACAGTGTAAGCACCTGTCAAATTTTGAGTCAAATACAACAAGGGATTGATCGTATATAGATCTAAACTTTCAGAAACACGTCAGCTTGAAAATTCAATGACGCAATGACTTAAATCTATCAAATCTAGTATGGAATTTTGTGACTACAAGTACAGGTTTTGTGTCAAAACTTTGTTCCATTCGTTTGAGAAAAACGTGTGTAAAGCACACATTTTCGGATACTATTAACGGCATGTCAGGGAATATTCGCCAAAAAACTCGCCAATACGATAGATTCATTTAAAAATGCCAAATTCACAACCAAATGTAATATTTCATAACTATTGTACGCCAATGCCATGCAAGACATTTTCTGGCGTGATAATTTTATTAAAGAGTATGGGAGGAAGTTTTGGATAGACCACTCCCGCTGGTTTAGTTTTGGTAATTTTGAAATTTAATAAAATTTACGCAATATCTCAGATCACTGAAGAAAACTGAAAAAATATCACATAGATAAGTTTCTATTTACAGAAATCGGATTAAAATACTTTAATTATTTATGTACATCAAATGTTTCAATTTTTGATATGTATCCGGAGGTGCTTTTGGATTATCCCGGCGACCTGTCAACGCTTGCGAAATGCGCCTAACGCTCATGAAAATGTGGCAATCCTTTCGCTATCTTTTCATTGCCTTTTGGCAATAATATCGGATTTGGCAAAAATGGTCGACGGGATAATCCCATATATATTTATGTATTTTTGAATTATAATAGACAATCAATAAGAAATATGTTTAAAGACATCTAATAGTTTAACATTTTACATTTAACAAGTGGCATTTATGTATTTTTGAATTGCTTATAATAAACTATCAATAGAAAATATATTTAAGCAGCTCTAATATCTCAATCTTTAATAGACAACAGTTATTAACGTTGATTTGTTTGTGTTAAACCCTCACTACATTAAACGCCTAACTGTTTTGCCCGAGTGCCATACGTGCATTGATTTATCGAATTTTGATAGTTGCAAGCAAAAAATAAACCATTCATAACGATTATAATTCAATTTTTTAAAATTCCTTCGAATGCATAGATAAATCAAGTATTCAATGGATTTCTATTTCAATCAAAATAAGAAAATATTCCCAAAATAGAAAGTGTCATCTTATTAGATACTAAAGAAAATGAAACAGTTAAGGGGTTAAAAGATATTTCATACGATTTTGTTTTTGCAGAAAGGACATGGATAATGAGAAATTTCGGGGCAACTCCAGAGATGCGCAGAATTATTCCTCTTGACTTTCGAAGATACCACTTGATAAGAGTTATTTTTTTAATTCCTTATTTTTGAATATTATGAGAAAATTATTTTAATCTCAATTCTCCACTTCAAACTATTACTTGTTCTTGTTGGCTTAATTTATATATTGAAACAAATTCTGACTTCTATTAAAGTTATTCAATAAATATAAGTTCCTTTTTTAAAAGAATAAAACTGTATTTTTGCCTTATTAAGTACTAGCCGCCTTTGGCAACCAGCCGTTTCGCCAGTATTACCGCTCGCTACAATTTTCAATTAAATATTTTAAGTAACTCGTCTCTTAATAGATTCTCAAACAAAACATTTTTAATCTTCAAATTTTGATAGTCATACCAAACTTATACTGTTGTTTAGATCGTTTCGTTCAATTTACTATATATATTTTGCTAATTTGTTGTCATTTCCGGTAAAACGTCAACTTTTATTTAAAGTGGAAATGATGAAATTGCAATTAATATAAAGATATTTTTTAATAAAACCAAGCGTTTTATTTTATTTATCATCTTTATTGTTATTTATTTATTGTTATTATTATTGAATATGAGTATTGCAAACAGAATCGCTCGGTATTTAAGTCTTATGTGAATTACAAAATATTTTTTATACTTTATGTAATATCTCAAAGAATAATTCAAAAAAAATTTCTCAGATTCAGCATAAAATTCATTTTTTAGTTTTGCTTTCAAAAGAATTGAAATGAAATCAATAATAATATTTTGTTCCTATAAATATATTTAAAAAATTATGAAGTCTAAATTTAAGAGCAGTAAGGTATCATATTCTGAGAAATATTCTGGACACACCAAATTTTAAATAAATGAATGAATGTTTCTATTTTCCACGATCAACTAAGACTTATTAATGAAGTTTTGAATGTTAAAAATTTAGAAAAACTCACCATTTTCATAATCTTAGGCCAATTAATCTTGAGAAACCTGCGCGCTGACTGGCGTATTTACTTTGAAACGATCGATGGAAAATCTAAAATTATCCTTTTTTTATTGAATAGTGATATTCAAATTTTCATAAATCAGTCAGTTTAAGTGATTGATTTAGTTGATTGGAAATTAACTGTTTTTATTTTAAATATTAGTGTTTCAAGAATATTTTGTTAATCGTGATTTCCACAGCAGAGGCTTTTTAAAGTAAAATCAAAAATTAGTTATTTATTAGAGCATTTATTGAATCAAATTACATAAAATATAATCATTTTCCATTTAGATCATTTTAGCAGATCTGTGTCTTACTAAAGCTTTACAAATTAGCTGTGTGGCCCTGCTTTGAATGGATATCCTGTTCATATTAAACGAAACTTGCCTTAAAATAAAACTGATTTATTGGATTAATAATATAGAGTGTAAAATATCATAAAATATTTTTTCTTGAATTTATTATTTAGAAAAAATAATATTTCATATTTGTTTCCTTTCCTACAGACACGTGCCGGAAATTATATTTTTGCAGATTTCATTTCCAAAAAGATTTAATTTATTTTTAATTGGAGCTTTAATAAATGTGATGGCAACACTTTGAAAAAAGCTAATTTTTTCCCATGAATGCGAAACGTGCTCGTGCAGCTTAAATTTTATTTTGATTTTGTACGAAAAAAATTGTTGGAAAAATATAGTTAAAATATTTATTTAAAAATTCATTAAAAATAGAAATTTAATTTTAAGTTTAAAACATTGGTATCATTTAAAGGATAAATTTTTTATCTTTAACTTCATGTGAAAATCTTTTTTGTGCGTTAATATTTTCGGTAGTTATAGAAGAAACACGCCAAAATTTCGCTTAATTTTTAAATGAATAAAATTATAATTAAAAATTTGAAAAAATAACCCCCAAGTGCGCATTCCGGACCTCCAAGGAATATACGTGCCAAATTAGGTAGCTGTAGGTTGAATGGTCTGGCGTGTAGAGCGCCAACACACACACACACACATTGAGCTTTATTATAAGCATAGATTATTATTTTAATTGAGACTTCTGTAAAAAATGTAAAGAAAAGAAGTTTAAGATGCGAAGATTAATCAAATCTCGAGATTGAAATTTTTGATAGTTAAAATATTTTCTCTCTGATTAACTCGTATCCGAAAAAAAAAAAAATGTAATTATGAAGAAAACCAAACCCTTGAATTTTCATGCGGTATTTAATTTTGGAACATTTTGATTGATAACATATAGGCTCCATCATTTTTGATGAAAAATTATGAGCGGAATTCTTATATGAAAATTTACGAGGAAGCCATGGAAAAATTCCCATTTTCATTTTTTTTATTGTTCTTATCAAAAGCGTATTAAAAAAACGTTGTAACAATGAAAAAATATAGTGTGTTTTTTCATTTTTAGATTATATATATATATATATATATATATATATATATTTTTATTCTCTCTGGTTGAGTATCATATAGATTCCATCATTTTTGATGAAAAATTATGAGCAAAAATTTTTATGTAAAAGCTTATTATAAAAAAAGTCATGGAAGAACTTCCCAATTTCTTTTCTTTTTTTATTATTTTCATCAAAGGCATATAGAAAAAATATTTTATTATTATTATGGTATCATATATACCTTATGATATCTCCTCTCGCTGTTTTGCGTTGATCCCCGTTTCCTTCTTTGTATTTCTTCGTGCGATAATTTCTTACGACCCATGCCCTTTCTTTTCTGCCTACGTATTTTCAGGCTTCGAAAACCCCCAAACAAAAACAACATCATCTTCTCACATGATAAAAAACATTGTAATAATGAAAAAAAGCAGCCTTTCATATTTTAAAATGAAGCATAGTTTTGGCACATTTTGATTGAGTATCATACAGATTCCATCAATTGTATCAAAAGTTATAAACATAATTGTTATGCGAAATTTCATAAGAAAACCATGATTGGAAGGAACTCCTAATTTCTTTTCTTTTTTAATTGTTGTTATCAAAGGCATATTTAAAAAAATTAATAATAAGACAATCTTTTACTTTTTAAAATGGTGCATAATTTTGGCATATTTTGGTTGAGAATCATACAGATTCCACCATTTTTGATCAAAATTCATATGTAGAATTCTTTCGAGCAAGTTTACAAGAAAGCTATGGAAGAGCTCCTCGATATCTTTTTTTCTCTATTGTGCTTATCCAAGGAATATTTGGACAACAAAGCTTCCAGTTCACAGCCATTCCACAATATGGCCATGACAATCAACTTCTGCACTTAGGCAGGTCTTGTACCTCATTTCCCAAAATCGCCCACCTTCCTCACCCTACCAACTACATGGGTAATGTGGATAAACCAAACAAAATAACAGCTTGACACGAAGCTTCCATTAAAGCGTCGCCAAAGCGGATTTGCCTTGCCCCGCCAAATAGAGACAATGAAAGGAGATCTCAAAAACACGTCATGATCTTTTAAGGAGGGTGATTTTTCATCTGGAGCTCACTTTCCCATAAGAGATTTTGGGGAAGTACACGCTAGAGGAAGATTCAAACTAATCTGCGGAATGTTCGCCAATGGCGTCTGACCATTTAAGCCTGCCTGGACTTAAGTGCTTTGTTTTATCAGTCAGATCGGGTCTGTATCTGTCACTTTTTGAGGATGGTAGGTGTTTTTCCAGATGTCAAAGACCCTCTTTGTTTAGCCCTGCAGCTGCTGTTGCGGTTTATAATATAGTTTTTCTTTTTGAATGCGTATGATACAGAATCGACGCGAAACTATTGCCAAATTCAAATTTCAAAATTATTACCAAAATATAAATCTAACATATGCATTTATAAGAAATTCGGTCGCTTTTAGAGATCATATATCAATAGAAAAAATTGCGAGTTCAGTCATTTTGTAGTATAAGAAATACATATTATGAGGCCTCTATTTTATTGATTGGTCATTTCCTTTTTAACTTAATAAACATCTAATGATATATTTTAGTTATTTTTATTTTAATAAATTAGAGAAAAGTTTTTATTTAATTCTTTTCTTTAATACATGTTATATGAGGGAAAATAAATGAGAAATAATTATAAAACCAGAGGCGGACTGTCAACCCAAAACCTTTCCAAGTACTCTCTAATACCCTTGTATGGCACTGGCATACAATAGTTAACTTTGGTGTGAATACTAATAAAATTTTGGTGTGATACAATTTTAGTGAATCCATCGTGTCATCCTTGGCGAGTTATTTGGCGATTAATCCCAAGCATGCGGTTAATAGTATCCGAAAGTCGAATTTGTATTTCAGACGAGTTTTTCCCTTACCGATTGAAACAAGAATTTGAGAAAGAAAAAAACTGTCATTGTTGTCACAAAATCCCATACCAAATTTGATATATTTAGTCTTTGCATATTTGTGTTATCACTTTTACATGTTTCAAAAAGTACAGATAGACAGATAGTCAATCCCAAGTTTGATTTGGCTCAAAACTTAAAAGATATCTATACTATAAATGTTAATTCTGTATATCGAATTTTATCTGTCTATCTCTGTTCTTTTTATAACCATCGTGCTAAATTATATTCTAAAAGTCGGACAGACAAACTTCTTCTGACCGGATTTTGCTCAAAATTTCATAGAAATTTGCAAATTTTGTATAAAGACCATATACGAAATTTCATCGTTGCACATCAAAGCGGTTTTGAGTTATCTTTATCGCAGACAGGCAGACAGAAAACACACTTTTTCTAAAAATATGCTTTTTCAAATTAGGGAGGTCTAGAAGAATCGTCAGGCTTTCGATTTGGAATTTTTTGACGATTATTACTATATTTTCTCTACACTACATATACGAGAAAGTAAAATGAACCATAATTATTAGATAAGGGTTTCGTTACTTACGAATATCAGGAATTAATGATTATGGAAGACTGTAAAAAAATAATAAATTTCAAGCAAATAGGTCATTAAAAATTATTATCTTACATGATCTATCTCATCATAAATAACATAAATGAATAATGTATGATAAATATTCTATTACATTATAAAAATATAATAACTCATATTTTAAATTTACCGAATTGGGTGGATCCTAGTATAGCCCACCTCTTGGCATCTTTTTGAATTCTCGCCAAACGAGTGGCGATAACATCGCCAATGTGATAACTTAGACGGATTTTTTTAATTATTTTTTTTGTTGTATTTATTTTATTTTATTTATTTATTTGTGTTTTTATTTATTTATTTATTATTTCATTTTTTATTATTTATTTATTATATTTATTTTTTATTATATTTATTATTATTTATGGCCTTCAAGTATCATTTTTTAATAGAGAAATAATAAAAATAACAAATATTCTATTAGTAATCATCTTGGCGAGATTTCAAATAAGTCGCCAAGAGGTGGGCCCATCTAGGATTTTACCGACGAATTTAATAATTCAATGTGCACTTATACCGTAGTCCTGATTTTCAAAAAATATGCATTCCAGAAAACTTATTGGACAACTAAACTTATAATACTTTTTTAAAAAATCTACCTGCCTGCGTCAGTCCAAGTTGCCGCGTAATCCTAAGCGGATTTTAGACAGCTGCCTACTCGGAATCTACCTGTGATATTGGTTGTGTTTAATATGAATTAAATATTTTATGCATAAATTGATGATTATTATTCCTTTGTGAAATATATTTAAATATAAAATTGTGATAGGTGTTTCATCTGCTTTAGTTTAATAACTTTAGCAAGAATTCCGTTCATAATAAAAAGATATCAGAATTAACAACGGAAAAAATCAATCGATTAAACATTTGATGAAACGATGAAAATGAATAGGATTTTATGACAATATTGAAAATCACGTTAAAAAAATATTTGATAAAATCAATTCAAATGCAGGAAAAAATTTCACAACAGTAAAATTAATATCAGTAAAAAGACAGTTTTAAAAAATTTTAATGTGCAAATTAAAATTAAAATTTGTGTAATAATATTTTTGCAAGATATAATGAAAAATAACAAACTTTAATTGAAATTTTTCTTAAAATAAGGGAAATTAACTGAAAGTGAGCTTAATTTTAGTTGTTTAATGTACCGGAACACGTTGAAAAGGTCAATTTTTGCCAAAAATAACATTTTAAAAAATTTTTATTGGATGGACCAGTTTTTGAGCTATCCAAAATAGGTTTACTTTTATCTCTACGTTAATTAGAAATCAAGATATTAATATTTTCGTAATGATCGGTAAATCGGAAGTGGGCATTTAAATAACCGTAAGTAATAATTTAAAGGACCAAAAGCATGTTGAAAATTTGTATAAACAAAAATCTAGTTTTAAATACAGAACAGCTTTTGCACTGCAAAATGAAAAATGTCAATGAGAGTTTTAACGGTGTTTTGTGGAAATATGTACATAAAAATGTCTTTGTTGAGCTCCGAACCCTGAGACTAGTGCTATTTATATCTATAAAACATTTTAACGGATGTTTTATAGGATTACTGAATGTTCTTAAGGTATAATAGTAAAAATGCAGTTAGAGCATTTCCTGAGCTCGACAAAAACAGAATATACGAATCTAGGCGGCATTCATTGCTAAACTCAAAAATTGCCAGAAGAAAAAATAAAAGGATTTAAAAAAAGGAAATTATTAAATACTGAAGTAGAAGAAGGTATAACCTATAAATGTGTGAGGGCCGCGGTGGCCTGGTGGTAAGGTCTCGGCTTCGGAACCGGAGGGTTTCAAGTTCGTGACCCGATTCCACCGAAGAACCGTCGTGTAAGGGGGTCTGTTGCACGTTAAATCCGTCATGACCAAACGTCCTCCCGCTGGTGTGGTGTGGCGTGGAAAGGGAGGTGCCAGCTCAGGTGTCGTCCTCGTCATCTGACCGTGGTTCAAAATTACGAGGTCCGTCCCAAAATAGCCCTAGTGTTGCTTCAAAACGGGACGTTAATATAACCAAACCAAACCAAACCAACCAAACCTATAAATGTGGTGAATTTTAAGTATGTGCACACATAATTTATTAAAATATGTTAGTGTACACTTTAAATGCATTTTTCTCAAAATGATTTTTTTCTTATTTTTTTGCTCATTTCAAATCAAATAACTCAAAATATAATTATCACATTACTATGAAATTTGGTACACTTTGTCTTTATACTATTTTCTAGGGAATGAACTAAAAGAATCTAGATTAATGAATAGTTTTTAATTTATAGCTTATTGTTTGAACAATAACGTCATAAATTTACTAAAAATGTCATAATAAATTCTTCGACTGGTTATAAAATTTTTATTTATTATTATAACCATACGATTGTAGCTGATTCCTTAGAGAAAACTATGTAGTTTATTTTGGTATAAGTTTTGTTTGGATGAGAGTTATAGTTTTTGGTGTAGCCAATTTGAAGTTTTTAAAGAATTTTCTTTAAATTTATACTATTAAATGCCATTTTCAAAAAGTTGTAATGTTTATTTCAAATATTGACATCCTATTATTAATTTTGAATAGTCTTAAACCATAAATATCGTTCAAGTATGCAAACATCATGCTTTTCTAAAAAAAGTGCACCAAACGTGTTCGGATACCTTAATTAATCAAAATTTCAGAAAAAAATGACTCTGACACATTGCGCATTTTTATTTTCATACTCTGGGTCTAGCTAATAGAATATCGAGACACACTTACACGTATACTTGCTTTTGTAAGCACAGAGGAAATGAAACGCCATTGGAAACGATATCATTGTAAAAATTTAAAATAAAATGTATTTTTTCAAGTATCCACTCCAAAACGAATAGAGAAGACGTACGATCCAATCATGGATGAAATTAAGGCGAACTTTTTACTTAATACTTTTATTGCGATTTTATTAGCATTTTAATACAAGTTTGTGACAGCAAATGATATAAAGGGATGTTTTTTTCAATTAGAAACATTTATTATTTTAAATAATAGTCGATTTAAACTTAATGTAAACTACAAAAATAATTTTTCTTAAATTAATTAATGAAATCCTTTAATTAAGAAAGTGTCAACACAATGTAATCAAAGAATAACGTGTATGAGATGAAAAAATAACGAACGCCATCATTTTCTGAATAGCGGAAAAAATAATTGTTTCGAAAACTGATGTAATGAGTGGCGATGTTATCTATGTAAATCACTGCTCTAGAATATCCCACTGTTTAGAAATCTTTTCAAAACATTTTGAAGTGAAACCAAAACACAAAAATTCCTCTTTATCAAATATTTTAATCCTTTCAGCATACACGTACTTCCTTGCAAATTTTTATTTTTTCCGTCTGGCGAGCGTAGTCACAATTTATTTCATAATTAATCTTAGCAGAAAACCTAAGTCATTTCAAAAGCGACTTGGCTAAATATAGGATTAATAATTATCTCAAAGTTTAGTTTTCTCTAAGAAAACAAACAGACAACAACAACAACAAAAAAGAAAAGGTTATAAAACGAAAGACGTTATCAAAACATTTTCGTCTCAAAGAAAAGTTATCAAAGCATCAAGTCATCAACGCACCATTCTGATAAAGGTCATTCCAGCGAAGTATAAAACAAGATAAAATAAAATAAAATAAAAAAGTGATCCAAAAAGTGAAAAAAAAAAAAGAAGCCAAGCTCACATAAACTAATTGAGTGACAGAAATGGACGGATCGTCCACTTAACTGTACCCGTTAATTTTCGTCTCTTCCAGGAATTGTTTATGGTAAACACAGTAACTTGTTTCTAAGGAGGCGGAATTTATTAATTAACTGTAGCTTACGCATTAATTCACTTAACGTTTCTTGACATCCACGCGGGACGCTAAGATTTATGCAAGGAAAGCGAATGGGTAATGTATCTCAGATGAAAATTAATGTCGACCTTCGCTCAGTTGGATGGGGTTGAATGCTGCAGTTTGGGGATGCCTCGGCACACTAACTAGCTTAAAGGATCGCGAATGCATATTTATAAGTTTCTGGTAAGTGTTTGGTTTGGGTAATTACCGCTTCGTTTCGATGGGGAATAATTGATTAAGGGCTAATTTTTCTGTATTCACCTTATTTGTTTATCACATTATTGTGAGATGGGTTTCTATACTTTTGTTCTGTTTCTTATTTTGATTTTCCGAATATTTTGGTCTATAATTGGAAGGTTTAAAGTCTTTATCTCTAACAGGACAGGGTCCATTTCTACTTCCTCGTTTGCGGGACGTACTTCCTTAGGGAAGGGTTGTAACGTGGCCGGTGATGGCCCTTAGAACTCAACCACAGTTCCTGCCAGTCTTACTGTACGGTGGTCCAGTCATTCAGCTTTTATCCGTGTGCCTTCTAGGTGGGTCAGAGAGTCAGTGTTATGACTTACTTTCTCGTACACGTAGTATAGAGAATGTATATTAATCATCAAAAAATTCGAATTCAAGAGTTTGACGAACCCTCACGTTTTTGAGTTTCCTGCATTCAAAAATCAAATTTTGGGAAAAAGTCAGTCTGTGACAAAGATAACTCAATACCGCTTCGAGATAGACGGATAAAATTTGGTATACTATCCTTACACGATGTTTGTAGATTTTTATAAAGTTTGGACAAAATTTGCTTCAAAAATAGTTCTCGAATTCATTTGTACTCGAATAGCCAACCAGACTGCCTTTGAATGAATTTCATGTTAAATTTGAAAGAAATCTACAAATTTAGTGGTAGTTCAAAGCCTTTTTGTGTTATCGCTTTCGCAAGAAGACGAGCACAATGGTAAAAAGGCGTTTTACGGATTCATGGATGTTTAAAACGTAGAAATTCGTCGAATTATCATTTTCGAATTTTTCACAAGAAAATAAAGTCGAATTATCATTTTCGAATTTTTCACAAGAAAATTCGTCGAATTATCATTTCGCCATATTTCATATACAAGAAAATAAAGAAAGTTGAAACATATTTGTAACCAAGCCAAAGAAATAAAAAAAAGGAACCAAAAATATACAACAGATGATAAAGCCTCAATGAGGAATATTTATTAAACACGTCACCTTTTATTTTAAATGTCAAATAAAATTATTCATGAATAAGCTCTAATTGAAATTGGTAACATAATAAGAATCGAGTTTATTCGCTGAAAATGTCAAAATTAATTGAGAGACGATGTTTCACATTCAAATAGGGGCTTAAAGCAAATATAATTGGAGAATTTTGTTGAATTAATGCATACATGTACTTACTGATTCAATCTGCTAAAATAGCTAACTTATTTTCTGAGAAATGAAATGTTATAAGAGTCTACGTGAAATATTTAAAATAAATTTGATGATAATGTAAAAATTCATTTAAATAGCAAACAATTTGCATTTAGTCGAAATTATTAAACATTATAATACTTTTATAATCTAATAGGGAAATATACTGCGAAATTTCAGATAAAAACATGAAAAATCGTTTGCTTAGCTTATCGTTTTTATCTCGCACGCGATTTAATTTAAACAAATCAATTCAAGATTTTCTGGCAAAAACGCAAACTATAATTTCAGGAAAAGGGATTCGAACTCTTCTTTCAATCTTAATTTTTCATTAAAATTCCTTTTTTACTGTGAGTGTAATTTCACCACACAAGAAATTTTGCCTAGGTCCATATCAATTTTATGAATTAAAAGAATCTGATGTTACAGCATTTTTATAATTAGGTAAATTTTATTTATAGTATTTTATCGATACTAAATGCTGATGCAACAATTTACCTTTTAGAAATGAATTTTCTTAAACTTTAACGGTAGAAATACTTACTAAATTCTAAAATACGGTAATTTTTTTTTTCAAATATATCGATCAAAAAAAATTTTTGCTCCGAAAGCAAAATAAAGAGGAAAATGCACGTAAATCATTAAATTTATCTTTAAATATATCTTAGATTTTTATGCTTAAAATTCTATTCTTAGTTAGATCGGATAACTTTTTTAATTGATTAAATTTCACTGTCGTTGTAATGCAGAGAACGTATTTAAGGTTAATTCTTGCCGGTATTCCTTTATTTCATGAAAATATAACAATGTATCTAAAGTACACCTTTTGAACAAAATTACATTTTTTCAGGCATGTTTTTATTTTGAAAAGAATTTTATAATTTTTGTGTAATGTTATTAAAATGGAAAGGCTATCTGAGTTATAGCTTTTCAATATATTTAAGTTAGATAACTATGTTGGAATTTCGATTTTTGAAAAAACGGCAATTATTTTTAATTCATTATTCTTAATTTAATATCTTCTTCATGAAAATGCTTGCATTTTTTCTATGCTTATTCTTTGAGAAGTTAGATTGACATTTACGTTTGTATAATGCACATTTTAATGCTATTTTACATCTACAAAAGGCAATTTTAAATTCTAAATTTTGGCAGAATTTTCTTAAGATAAACCTCATAAATAACAATTCTAATGCATATTTTTTGTTCAATTTGGTATAATAATTTTTTAATACGTTCTGCGGTTTCCGAATTAGAGAATAAGTAATCTGTTCATTTATAAATATTTTCTAATTGTTTAAATGCTTTACAATGAGGAAATAAGTGAGAGCTATACGATATTTATCAGTCGAAATCCAGCGCTTAAAGATTGGAAACAAGGAGATTTTCTGTTTTAGTTCAGGAACTAGAAAATGTATTTATTATGATATCTTCAAGAATCTGAGGAGTTCATTTGATAAAATTTTAAACTAAGAAGGTTTTGCTTTATACTTTTTTTGGTAAAAGGGAATTTTAGTGCGCACCCAGCTGCACCAACAATGCCAAGTCGCCAATAAAGATGGCGGACAAAATAAGCAAATACTTCCGCGGAACAGTTACGGTTACCAATTCCCGCCATTTAATTAGGACTTTTTACTGATAAGTATTTTTTTTTTCTTCATTCTGCCCGGTACCTTCTACAGATGCTACCGGGCAGAATTTATCAACTTAAACAAACATCCTACGGCTTCACTAGCAACGGGAGAGGGAACCTGGTAGCTTCTCTAGCATATTGAACTTAAAGACTGTGAGAATAACAGAAATAGTGCATAACCAAAATAAAAGAAAAAGCGGAGAAATAAGCAATCGGAACATTCTTCATACAAAATTTCAAACAAACATACTTTTCCCAACTTCATCAACTCGTAAAAAAATATATTCCACTCACCCTTCATCCATTCGGCCGGTTCGATATCAAACCATTCTCAATACAAAATTTCAAACAAGCGACCCTTCGTAACTTGATCAACTCGTAATATATATATATATATATATATATATATATATATATATATATATATATGCATATTTAACTCACCATTCATTCTACAGGTTCGAAATACTCCCGATATAACAAATTATGAAGGGAACCAACCGTTATAACACCAAAAGAATTACGAGAACTGCGAAGAATTCCATTGCAGCTGTCTTTTAAAGTGCGAATTGCAGACGATTTTTTTAAAGCGCATACTGACAATTAAAAATTGCAAAAGAATAAATATTTTCTGTTTGTATTCACATTAAAAAAAAGAAAGAAGGAAATAACTTTTAACTATAAGCTTAACTTTCTTTATTTAATAAACTTTTAATTATAATAAAGAACAAAATCAAATTCTATAATCGATATTTTTTTAATATTTTTTATTTAACATTTTTCATAATGTCATTGTAGTTTATGTACAACTCAACCATTGCAAAAAGTAGTAAACAAAACAGCAGTACTGTTGCTATAAGAGGGATCCGATGGGTTTCAATATTGGCGACAAACAGCTGGTGCACACTAATCTTCACTTAGGCCCTTTTTTTAACCAGAAAACCAATATTTTTTCATATATTTAAGAATTTCTTGACATTTATTTGGCATATTTTTGTTTTTATTGGTGTTTTTAAAATATTTTTTTATGCAACAATTCATAACATGACAATTTTATTGTGTTTTTCAAAAAAAAAAAATTGTCCCAAAAGTAGTCACGTACCTTAAATCTTTTATTCATTATTCTTAATTTTTTATTCAACATTTTAAATTAATACAAAAAGTACTTATAAAATATTGCTTTTTCTAAAGACTCAATAAAAATTCTTAAGGAAATTTAGGTGTTTAATGCATAAAATATCTTCATGTCAAAGGGCCGCAGAGATCTTGGCTTCAGAACTAGTGGGTTTCAGATTTGAAGCCCGATTCCACCGAAGATCCGTCGTGTAAACGGGTCTGGTGCACGTTAAACGTCTGGGCCAAACATCCTCACGCTGGCGTGGCGTGGTGAGGAGAAAGGGGTTCAAAATTACGAGGTCCATCCCAAACTAGCACTAGCGTTGCTTTAAAACGGGACTTTAATATAACTAAACTCTATGTCAAAGTGCTACTTAATATTCTTTCTTTGCTTGACATATGCTATGACTACTTTCTCCATATTTGCTATCAAAAGTTTGTTTTCATTATAAATTATTCATAGAATAATAATTGATGAACTATCTTAAACAAGAAAGAGTAGTCCTAAATGTAGAGAGTATAATAAACAGCAGCAAATTTATAAACTAGAAGCGATACAAAATAAGAATCATTATAGTTCTACGAATTTTGTATTGGCGTTCAGTGTTGTTGTATGAAAGTTATTTTCAATGGTTTAGCACTCTAAAATGTTATATATCAAGAAATATTCTTTAATTTTTTTTCTTTTAATATTTTTCGTATTTCATCCTCATAATCATTAAAATATCGTGTAGTTAAACTTTCCTTCAAATCCCCAATCAGATAGCTCTTCTCGCAGAGAAACCAATTATAATTAAAATTAGTCAATTAAATGATAATTAAGTTCTAAAAAGATTAAAATATTGCCCTAGCATCCTCGCTAATGCACAACTATAAAAGATTTCAGAATTCAAGCACATATATCAGTGTATAAAAATCGATTACAGAATCCCATCTTTCCAAGGGCGTATGGAATTAAATTAAATTAAACTATAATAACGTCAAGAATTTTTTTAAAGAAATTTATTCTTTAAAATACACAAATATAACATATTAAACCCCTCACGAACAAATTTATCTTTAGACGAGTAATATGCAACCTCATTTTAAATTCATGGAGATTTAGATTCGGGACTAACAATATCAAAAAAAGAAAATCAAATTCGATTTCTAGTTCTGTGTTTCGAATTTTGTTTGAATTTAAATCATGTTTGAATGAATCAAAACCATATTTCACATCACTCTATAAACAAATAAAATACCTGAAAGGTTGATTTACTTTTTTTGTACTAGAAAAATAAACAGATTTTATTCAAGATTGAATTCAGCAAATTTCTACATGTAGAGAAGAGGAACAGTGGTGTATTCAAATCCTCGTATTTCCCATACAAATTTGGTTAATTCATATCCCTATTAATTTAATTTATTCATTTAGTAATTTAACTCATTTCAGTATTTGTATTTTTAAAGTATTAATAGAAATTTTGCAATATAAAATGAAATAAACACGTGCTTTAAAATGGCTGGGCAGTGTTAAAAATCTATCCGATTTTTCATTTTCATTTCATATAAATATATTACTCTAAGGTTAAATGAGAAGAAATGGCGGATAATGTATTGAACTAAGGATATGACGGTATAAAATTTTATTACTTTATCGTATACGAAGTATACAAAATAAAAATATCAAAATTGACGAAAACTTCGAATTCGAGACTTTGGTAGGTGTTTTTTCAGACCACAATGAATGCCAAAAACGTATTTTTGGAATAATGTCTATCTGTCTGTCGGTGAATGCGATAACTCGAAAATACTTTGATCTAGACGAATAACATTTGGTATGTGATTTCTACATCAAATTTGTACATTTCTATTAAAATTTGGACGTAATTCCTTCACAGTAAATTTATCTATTTGGTTGTACAAGTAAGTACAATAATTCATTCATAGTAAGTCTATCTATTTTGTTGTACAAGTAAGTACAATAATTCATTCACACTAAGTCTATCTATTTGGTTGTACAAGTAAGTACAATAACTACAAAACTAAAAGAGCTAGATAGTTAAAATTCCGAATATATTTATTAGCTAAAGTGCAGCCGTTAATGTGTCGATTATACTTCCACGTGAATATAAACATGGTAATTGAAAAATGCATTGACTAAAATAAATGAAATTTAAGTCACATATGTTCGTGTTATAGAAATTACAGTTTTATGTCAAATTTTATTTTTAATCGATCAGAAAAAGGCATTCAAATTGCATGTTTGGCTGTCCATGCTATATTCCGAAGCGCAAAACTATTTTTCGCGACATGCTGAAAAAAAAAAAAAAAATCTGAGCCGTGGAAGGGAAAATAATAAGTTTATTAGAGAGCACGTGAGCACGTTTAATTTGTGACCTTTTCATTAAAATTGTAAGCGTCTCAAATGTTGATCTAAATCTGTGAACAGAAAAAGATGCATGCCTGCCTGAGTGAAAGCGATAACTGAAATGTAATAAACTTTGGTTTTAATATATAATCGATACATCAAAACTGCAGATTTGAATTAAATTTATGACTAAAATAGTGTTAACTATTTTCTTTGCTTATCTACATTTCTGAGTAGATTAAACTCAAAACACGGGACGTTTGATAGATTAAACCTGTTATGTGGTTTTGAAACGAACAATGCAAATAATACTTTGCAAAACCATTAAAAAAAAGAAATATCGAAGTCTACAATAGATTCCCTGCAATATATGACGAAACTGCTTGCAATATTGTGCATGCATATGAGAAAATCGAAGGAAAATTGTTCCTGATGCTTGTATAAAGAAGCTTGATAATTCTTGTTTAATCTAAAATTATTAACTCGATGCATTAATTTCCCAGTGCAGTGATTCTCAACCACTGTGCCGAGGCACTTTTGTATGCCACCAAATTCTTAAAGTGCGCCGCCAAATTTTAGAAATGTATGTAGTAAAATTTATAAGGCTATTTTTTTATTACGAGTAAATTTTGTTTAAATTAAAGAAAAATGCACTGTAAAAGAAAACCGTTGTTTTTAACCGTGACCTCGAGGTGACCGTGATACTGTGACCTCGATAACCGTAACCAAATATTTCATAAAGTGAAATATTCGCCCCACGTGAAGAAATTTCAAGTGTTCTCAGTATCCCCACCTCCACCCCTCAATCAAATAATGCATAAAGGAGGTGAAAAAGAAGTATTATTACCTTGTTATCAATTAATAAATGTTCTGTTGTTTTTGTAGTGCGTATTATATTATTTTATTTTGCATTTAAAATTATTATAAACTATTTTACACAGTGTATTATTTATTATAGGTAAGTAAGCAACTTTTAAATTTATCTTTTTTTTGTGTCCCGCCAAATTTTGAAATCGTTAAAAGTGTGTCGAGACAAAAAAAAAAAAAAAAAGTTGAGAAGCACTGTCCTAAAACATTGTCAATATAATAACCCACAAATACTCGAAAATCCTCAAGTTCGCATTTCATTTCGCCCTTAGAATAACTTAGTTATTTAATATAAAGTACTTTATTCCATGAAACAATTAATATCATTTTTTAATTTCCCAGAATGATAAATACTATATATATATTATCTAATTTTTCTACTCGCAAGCCGTAAAAAAAAATATTTGTATAACTTTATTCAAATAAATACGTCTTTTTATTTTTAGGTTCATTTTGAAGGAAATATTAAAAGTTAGTTTTTCGATTGAATGACGTAGAAATTTCGAACCTGAGGTTCATTTAGATAGTTAAAATATAAAAAGAATTTCGTCTAATTATGAATAAAAATGGTGAAACACTCTACAACTCTTACTTGTCTCTCTTTATTATAAACCCTGCAGTCATTAAATTTCATGTAACGTCAAGCGAAAGCAGTTTTATGAAGTTGTACAATCTCTCGACATATTCTGATTTTCGTTCTAATTTAATTTATCAAAAAAAATTAATTAAAATGGGGTAGCTACAAATATTAAAGAATTGATAATACAACGTTAAAATAAAGAATTTTAAAAAGATGAATGATAAGTTTAATCTCTCTTGATAGATTCATTCAGATTGTTTTGTATAATTTTGATATCTTCGAAAATAGAACCTTACAACTGAATATGAGAAATTTACACCACAATAATTAAAAGAAATTTTAAAATTAATATACCTTTATTTATTATTTACCTTTTAATTCATGTTAATTACTTTATTGAAAAAAGATATTTAAAAAAAACACCCTACGGTATAAAAAATTAGTACATGTATTTTAATTGATTTCAAGATAATGAGCAGAACTTAATAGTATGGTTTTCCATTTCGTTCTTTTTTTTTTCTGTTTTGATGGCAACATTCTGCATTAATCTAACTTTAATGATTAGTTTACTTATTTTCTGTTGCTTTTCTTTCTTATCTTTCTTTTTCTATTAATTTTTTATTATGTTAATAAAACAATTTAATCATATTTAATATTTTTTTATTTTAATGGATAGTTCAGTGATAAGTTTTGTTTAACAATAAATTAAAAAAATTAAAGAAATTTGAATATTTAGTTCGAACGCTGAGATTTTAGCTTGCTTTCACGGTTTATTATAATAATATGTTTAATTTTTAAAATCTGCTTTTAATTATACATATGTGATAATGTACAAACAAAAGTTATAATAAAACATCGAAATGCACATAATAAAAATCGAATCCAATGATTAAAAAACAATGAATATTCGTAAAATATAGTCCTATAGAACACTTTAACTAGACCATTGACGATGCAAGTCACTTATTACACTGCAAGCCAGCCTATAAACTTTATCAGAATCAAATAGACTGAAATGGGCTATAAGTTAAACAAACCAAAAAAAACAAAAACAGAATGTACAATTGCATTTTCTATGGCATCGTTTCATATAAATAAATATGAAAAAAAATTATATTAAGCCTCTATTTGACCTACTCTCTATTCGAAAAAAACAACAACATAGCATTAATTATTTTATTGATGTAATGTTTTTCTACCTCCTTGGTTGCATTTGATTAATTTATTCACTTTGTTAAATAATGCCATTGAATAGAAACGACTTATTAATTATTTTTACGTGATTGTATCATTGAAATAAATTATCTACAGATAAATTTGATAAAAACAAAACAAACAGCTGCATTTTTTGCAACTTCATTTAATATGATTGAAAATGAGATGGAAGTTTCAGTCTAGTCACAGAAAAATGTCTCTAGATTAAAGTGAAAATGATTGTAATTTTATTATAAAAATTTCATATCAATAATATGCAAACGATAAAAATATCATTTTAATATGCTCTAAAAGGAAAGAAAATATTCGGAAACATATCACAAACATAATCAAAAAAGTCTTTTTTGAAAATTAAATATTCTAACTAAAAAGTACGAAGTATTTTATGTGTAAAAAGAATTTTTAAACTGCATACAGGCAAAAAATTGTATTATAATTGGTAGTCTTCCATACATTGTCACTGCGAAGTAGAATAGATTACAGTTAACAATAATCTGAATTGCACAGTCGATATAACTTTTTGAACAATTGATAAAACTATTTTAAATATACATAACAGAATATGCAAAAGAAAAAAAATACAATAAACAGTATTCTTTTTAGTGCCATTTAACGAAGAATTAGCTTATGTATTACGGACAGCAAGAATTTTAATTAAACAATAAATAAAATCGTCTGCGATCCATAAAAATGTTTTTCACCAAAAACATCTAATTTAATAAAAAAGAAAGACTATCAAAAAAACTTTTAGAATGTTTCTTTGAAAAAAATACATGACCGTTTTAGCTATGAACTGGTAATAATTTATTTTTAAATTCAAAAACGTTTTAAGCTGTTTAGAAGGTAAGAAAGTATTTTAAAAATTACACTTTTATTGATTTACATAAAATCATTTTTGATTGTTTTTAAAATTAATTGGAAATCTAATTTCCACTGTCTTATAATATCGAATTGTATAAATATCAAAAATAAAATTCTTCATAATTTTCAAAGGGATAAAAATCTGCCAAAGAAATGATAACGAATTTCTCTTAAGTTTTCTTGTTTCGTAAGTCCTGCAACAAATATTTTCAGATTGAAAAATTTCATAAACCTTAAAAAGTTAAAGTGGTATATTTATGAATCACGTTTTTATTGCCGGATCTTCAAAAAAGTATTCAGATTGACTTGAAAATCACTTGGATAACTAATTTCCATATATGAAAGCGAAAAGTATGATTTCTCGTTTAACAATGTCATTTAAAAAAGAAATAAGAAATAACCGTATATCCTAAAAAAGAAGCTAAAAAATTTCAAAATTACTTACCCAGTTCAAGATCAAAAGAATCTGATATATTTCTGAAAGATTCTGGAAAAAATTCTGTACCTCTGGCGTGAAAATTCAAAGCTGTTACCATCAAAGCAAAGCAGATGGCAACTCTAAATTTTATTCTGGGAATAATCATAGTTTATTATAAAATGTTGTCGCACAAGTACTACTTGTTTCAAAAAAGTTTCCTTGTACAAGCATCTGAAAACAGATGAGCTATTTAGTCTTGTAAATTATTATTTTGATCGTTTCTTATAATCCATACAGCACATAATACCAAATTTGAGCGATGCATAAAATAGTTTCTGAAGCATTGTTTATGTTTTTTTGGAAAATCGTTCCATATTGAAGTGACACTTTCTCCAATATTTCCATTCACAAAATTGACGTTGGTTCATCAGTTCTTCCACAATAAAAATATCATATCTATTGCTGGCGAAAATAAAATGTGTGATAAGGTTTATGTATTGTGTGATATAAATTTCTATTGTGATTTTTACCAAAATTCTGTATATAACAAAGTGGCTGCTTCATTGCAAACTTTTTGAACGACTAAAGTTCAAAACAATTATTGCAATAAATCAATTTATACTGTATTCATTTTATGGAGATATTATATTTCTTCATATAGGTCTTGGCAAATGCAATCAATACATAACTTTTCAAAATTTTGCTTTTTTTTATCCAAAGAACGGCAATGAATATTGTCCCTTATAAACTGAATACTATTTCCTTTTAATTGAAAAAAGTTTAAATTAGTTCAAATCAATGCTAATATTGTTTGATAGTTTTTATAAATTGTTCTTCGCTGATTGCCGTTCCAATTTATTAAAAGTAAGAATAAACTGTTTCTGTTCCTTCTTTTTTTAATGATCTATAAAAAATATTATTTAATTTCCGATGATAATATTTTATGCCATCATATCGACTGGAACTTCCTTCTGCATTTATTTTTTAATGAATAAAAAATATTTCCACTTTCGGGAAATTTTGTTTCCATTAAAAACAGAAATGTAGGAAAAAAAGCATGTGATATAAATGTAATAGCTGTTAGTTCTTTACTTTTTATAGACCTTGATTATAGATTTTCAACATTTTGTTCAAACCACTTCAGTTTATTTATTCAGTTTCCAGTGAAAAAATAAAATAAAAAGTTTTATCGTCTGCGCCGAAAAATGTTTATCAAACAAATATTTTCTTCTTTTAGAATTTCCATCTTCAAAAATTTAGCAAGTAAAACATTTTTTTTTTCCTTATTTTACCGCACTATATGCATTTCCGTCTTAGTTCTTAAAAAATAAAACATCTTAAAAACTTTTTAATTAGATGTCATATCAGCCGTGTAAAAAAAAAAAGAATTATAATACTCTTTTTTAAAAGTTTAATTATCGTCTGCCACTACGTAGCCGGGGGACACGTGTTCCGTACTCACCCGGCTCCACAAACATTGGTGATAACGGGGAGCACATCACATCTTCCGAACGTTGGAACTCTAAATTCTTTGGAGGAATGCCAGATTCCAAACATCGAGATCGTTTGCCGAAAGCTGAATGAGAAAAGCTCGACGTCTTTTGAAGAAAACTCTCGCGTAGCGGCGGGAAGGAGGGGGAGGGGTCACCAGCTGATAGCTGGAGAGTGCGCCATCTGGTGAGAGGGGACCAAGTCCACTTAATCTTGGGAGGGCTTAGTGGTGTGGGGCTTATATTTGAAAGAGTGGATTGTGAGCGTTCTGATCTCCCACTTGTCGTGCGTGGGTTGGAGTAGGATGCCCCATTTGATGGGGTCAAGCCGAGGGATCAGAAAATGGAATGTCTGGAATTATATCGGGGGATTTTTGAAACTAATCCTAGGATTATGATGGAAAATATAGTTGGTCAAAGTCGGGCGCTCAGCTAACAATTGGAATACAAGTCGACGGTTTTACTTCGACTAAAATCTAGACTTTTGTTTTATGAAGATAAATTTGGAACAACATTCACTTGCGAAGCAGAAATCTGTTTAAATAATTATTTGCCTTTTTTTTTTGTTTTTTGTTTTAGGGAAAAAATAACCATTAAAAGTGATTCTCATATCTGGTGACCTTTTGATGCTTTTTTTTCTGTAAGTAAACAAATTAGAATTACATATTATTTTATATGTCGAATCAAATCAAATATTCATAATTATCTTTAATGTTTTGTCCTTATTATTATTATTTTTTTTTTTTTTTGCAAGTGAGTTTTTAAAGTCCTCCATGCATTATGATGGTAAAGAAAAAGACTTGTTTACTGTTTGAAAAAATAGATTAATTTAAGAAAATTATTTTCTAATATTAAAGCGATGAACAAAAGTAGGATTTCTACTTACAAGAGGATTATGCAATAGTTATAAAAAAATTTCAAAGCATTCAAATTTTGAAAAATAATTACTTTTCAATAGTTTAAACTGAATGCATTGTATAACGTGGAGAAATCAATGCCCACAAAATTTATAAAAATAAGGCACCGAATATGGTAAACGAACAACAAACAGTTTTAACATAATTCATTCATCGTCATAATCATCGTGGTAATTATAATTCTCCTATACATTTTCTGCAAAAAAAAAGACTATTTTAAAATGTATTCTATTTTGACAATAGTTAATTTACAATGCAATCAGTAGGAAAACCCACTGCTTAAATATAATACAATCATTGTCATGCCTTTTTGCGTAACTATAATTTTTCCAGACATTTTCTGCAAAAAAAAAAAAAAAAAAAAAAAAAAGGCAATTATAGAACACAATTACAAAAATTAGTACATTTCAGTGTATTTACTTATCTTACTTTGACAAATTCTCCTGGTATTCATCTTATTCTTTCTCCAACATATTTGACGTAACTTAGAACTGAAACTATAACTGGTTTTTTGATTTTTCGTATGAGGAGTATGAAAAGAATTACAGTACTGTAACTGTAGAAAAGATCGAATTCAGGATCTTAACGAAATTCCACGTTTTTCTGAATCGGAAAAATACATTTTTGGAATTATGTTTATTTGTGAACACGACAATTCAAAAATACTCTGAATGAGATGGATAAAATTTGATACATTACACTTGTATGTTTCTATCCAATTTTGTAGGAAATCAATACAGAGGAAGTTTGTTTGCCCATTTATTTCATTGCAAGTGAACACAATAGTTGCAATTCGTAAAAATTAGGTAAATAAGCATCTAAAATCGTGGCATCTGCAATGTATATTTTTATTAAATTTTGAGGCAGATATGTGAAGTATTGATGGTCTGTTGCGTGTTGCTTTCACGTGCCTATAAATGCAATGACTTAACTAAATGAAATTTGGCATGGGATCTTGTGAATATAATTGAAGCTCTTTATTCAAATTTTTGTTTCAATCTATCGGAAAAAAAGGCGACAAAAATTTATATTCAGTTTTCTGGTACTTGGGTATTAATCGCATACCAGGAATTAGTAGCTAACGATTACACGATAGATTCAGAAAAATGTTAGATTCATATCAAGGATCAGCATTTCGTAACTATTATTCGTCAATACCATACAAGGTACTCATGTCCTTACTCAAGGCCCCCATTTTTATGTAGGAGTAGGAGGATAATTTTTATTAGAGAATATGTGGGTAAGTTTTTGGGAGATTACTTCCACTGGTTTTAATTAATATTTATAACGAATATTTACAAAATACTCCTTACATTGTGCATAAATACTTGAATCGTTCAGATTTGGGATGAAAATTCGTCACTGAATAATGCGTGTTATAACATTGGACTATAATTGAACAAATGGATCTTTTAAATCACAGCTTGCCGAGTTCCATGGCCCTTAACTTGCAACAGCGCTTTATTACAATGTAACGTTGAATTTTCTGGACAATAGATAAGCCCAAGCTCTCTATTTTCTTTTCTTTTAATATGTCTGGGTTATGCATAACAGCTTTTGATAAAACTCTTTTTTTTGCACGGCGAACAGACAAGCAGACATTATGCACAATCTCTTGTTCGTAGAATGTTCCTCGTCTTTAAAACTATTAATATGCTTGAAGTTATTCAATACTAGTTAGCTATTGAATTACTTCAGTAGCTAACTAGTATTGAACTTCTAATTCACTAAGTAATTCGCTTCTGGCGACCAGCTGGGCTGCTAGTTTGCTGGGAACATTGATTATACTTAATTTCATAACAATCGTTTACGTATGACTTCATATCCGTGATTCATCCTAATTGACAGATATAAAAGCCACGTTATTTTAATTTTCTTACTTAAGTTATATTTATAGTGTTAATAAGTATTTCTAATGGAGAACAGTTCCATAATAACGTTGCGCTATTAAAAGCAAAAATGTCCGGTTCATCCTTTTTTTAAATATCGTGATACTGTAATTTCACTTTTTTTATTCGTTTTATAAACGGTACGGATATCAATCAGAATCGTTCTTCCTTAACTTTCAACAAAGAAAGTAAATCATGAGATTAGATAATCGATGAATAATGAAGACTGTTTGACCTTCGGGGTAACAATGTACTCCTCTATTGTTAGAAATTAGGTGGTTTATATATATATATATATGTGTGTGTGTGTATATATGTATATGTGTATATATATACATACATACATACATACATACATACATATATATATATATATATATAT
>JAPMOR010048078.1:0-12601 GCA_026543865.1 Argiope aurantia | reverse complement strand
TGAGTAGAAAAAATTAAGTTTTGAAATTTTGAAACTCTGTAAACTTTATTATTGTGCGATAAAATTTATAAGATTTTTGGAAGTCATCTCAGGAAAACGCTAAAATTCAGCTTAATATTTAATTGACTAAAATTCTAATTTGAGAAGTGTAATTTCTCACACTTCAAGATGTATGTGTGCCAAGTATAATCAGTCTAACAAGGAGAGGGTACGGGGTTAAAATCTGAGATCGGGATGCGATTTGGTATAATGATAGTATACATTTAGAATGTTCATTCATGAAAATATTAAATATAAATGATAGTATACATTTAGAATGTTCATTCATGAAAATATTCATGTAAATATAAAAAATATAAAAAGGCCAGCCAATTTCGAGAAAATGATCCTCAAATTTATGGCAAAGCTTATATACTGATAACTTGACTCTCGGCCCCATGATCCCGATGGCATGGTTGTCTAGGTAACCGTCTCGTATTCGGAATGTCAGGTTCGAACCTGGCTAGGAATTTTTTTTTCTTTTTTAATAACTTATATTCAATCCAAATTTTACAAATGTTCCTAATTAATATGTTTTTAATTTTTTCATCCAAAATAAATATTTATTATTTTATTATTAGAAATATATAATAATAAAATTAAATTTTAAAGAAAAAAATTATAAATATAGATGCATTTTTTAAACAAAATAAAATTATTTAAATTTAATTAACTATTTATAGATAGTTTTAATTAATACGCTACTTATTTTTATGCAAGTATAAATGTTTATTCTTTCAGTACTTAAATTGCAATTTAATATTTAAAAAATAGTAATAAATATAACATAAATGGTGATAATTATTAATTATAAATACTCACATCGTTAAAAATTATTCAATATTTCTAAAAAATTATCCTTCATACATTTACTTTCGATTATATACATGAAACAGAATGGGAACTATAGTAAAAACATTGGAAACAAAATATTATTATTGGGGGTGTAAGTCAGCGGCTGGAGTAGGCAATTTAATATTCATTGATGGTATAATGGATCATAGAATTTATATAAATATTCTCAATAATAATTTAAAAGTGTCAGCACAAAAATTGGACATTTTAAACAACTTTGTGTATTACCGAGACAACGATCCTAAACACACGGCCATGAATGCTCGTCTTTTTTGCCTCTATGATTGCCCTCAAACCCTTAAAACAGCTCAATCACAGGATTTAAACCCTATAGAACATATTTGGAAAGAATTAGAGGTGCGAATAAGAAGTCACGACATTAAATCGAAAATTCAACTGAAAGCAGTAATGATCGAATAATCGAACAAGATCGGTGCAGAAGTAACCGACCGTTTAGTTAAATCTATGCCCAAACATTTAAAAGTTATTATAAAGAATAAAGGATATACTACGAAATACTAAACCTTTATAAAAATTTAGAAAATTTCATATTTGGTGATATTTTTTTAAGTGTATGATCACTTTTGTGTCCTATTTTTGTGCAATTTTATTTACTGTCATTTTTTAAAAAATAATTTGCATCGTAATTAAAATTTATTCTTCACTGCTTTATTAAGAACTGTAAAAATATGCTACGAAAAAATTTTCATGTAAAAATAAGAATATATAAGGGTAAATAATGAGGTTTTTAATTGATTCTTGTTGGTGTACGAACACTTTTGTGAGCCACTGTATATTTAAAAATATCTCTCTTTCATCAGAAAGTTGGGCAGCGTACCATGTATTATCACCTTATTAAAAATTGTGATGATAAATGAAGGTGTACATTTCATTGTATTTTTACACTATCTTCGCACCAATTTATTTCTTGATCAAGTTCGATTAAATAAGAATTTTATATACGCTTTATACGCTTTGAACTATCTGCCTACGCATTCAATAAATTAACACCTGCTCTCTACTATTTTTTTGATTACTGCAGTTGTTGAATTTTGCTTACGTATTTAACAAATATCAGCTGTTCCCTTCAGTTTTTAATATAAATGCAGCTTTGTTGAGTTAGAATTGATAATTTATTATAATTAAAATCCAAAAATTTGAAAATCAATTGTTTGAAAATGATGCAAGCAAATTAAATTATCTGTAGCCATTAATGTTACGTTTTTAATTATTTTTCCTTTAAACATTAAATTATAATTTAAGTATTAAAAGAATGAACATTTATCCTTGCATAAAAATAAGTAGCATATAAATTAAAACTATCTGTAAATAGTTAATTACATTTAAATAATTTTATTTTGTTTAAAAAAATGCATCCGTATTTACAATTTTTTTCTTTTAAAATTTTAATTTTATTATTATGTATTGCGATAGTAAATATTTATTTTGGATGAAAAAAAAATATTAATTAAGAGTATTTGTAAATTTTGAATTGAATAAAAGTTATTAAAAAAAGAAAGAAAAAAATGCTTAGCCAGGTTTGAACCCTGACCTTCCTTATACTAGACGATTACCTAGACAACCATGCCATCGGGATCACCGGAACGGGAGTCAAGTTATCAGTATATAAGCTTTGCCATAAATTTGAGGATCATTTTCTCGAAATTGGCTGGCCATTGCGTTTTAATATTTTCATGAATGAACATTCTAAATGTATATTATCATTAAACCAAATCGCATCCCGATCTCATATTTCAATCCCGTGCTCCCACCCCTTGTAAGTCAAACGGTGTAACATGTAAAGCGCCAACACACACACTTTTATTGTTATTATTAGTATAGATAGAGATACTTTATAGAGATATTTTATATATTTTAGAGATATATTAGGGATAGCCTAGATTAGCCTTATTAGAGATAGCCTTATTAGAGATATTTTAGGGATAGCCTAGATGATAATGGTTCATTGTATTTGTCAATACCTCATTTCATGCGAATGAACACAAACAACGGCTGTTCTGTCTTCCATTGTTAGCTTTCTTTAAGATTGCATACATGAGTAATTAACCTATCAATTCCGTAATGGAATGTGGACACTTGACCATACATTGAGTGAGAGGCCGCTCGTTTAAGAAAATCAGGCAGCTTTGAAAGAGATGTTTAGGAATACAAGTTTTGATAGCTCCTAGCAAAATAAAATGACCTCTTCTCATAAATATTTTTCTTATTAGATTTCTTGCCCATAATATCTGGACATTACAGAAAAAAAATTCTTCAAAAGGCTACCAATTTGAAAATGATCTGTATAGATTAACTCATTACTTCAATTTGCACTAGTGTGCAAAACTTAAGCAACAGGTGCTTTTTTTTGCCATAACTCTACGAGAAATCATCTAAGAGACATGAAATTCTGAAATGAGAGACATCATTTGGTATTTAAACGATGGCGAAAGCATAGCAAAACTGAATACAATGCATATAGTATGGAATGAAAAAAGACTTTATTGAACTCTTTAGACTTTAGACTTTTAAAAGACTTTATTGAAATAAATAAGATAAACAAAAATAACAAATAATGATAAGACATAAATAACAAGAGATAAAATAAATGAAAATGGGCTTTAAAATGAAAGGAACAATAAGATTATCCTTATATTACCGGCTGAAAATGTGTAATTAGCAAATATCTGATCAAAATTTTATACTCATCTTATAATAGTATACTCATCTTATAATTCGTGCCATAATTTTAGAAATTTTGTTTACTCTTTTAATCAAGTTTTCAAATTTTCTCCTATTGCCTGAGGATTTTTTTTACAAGTTCTATCCTATTCTTTGACAGTTTTAGATTATTTTTTACAGCATAATTATTGAGATATGTAAGTTATCTTTATAATATGCATTTCAAGACTGCATTCAATTACCTTCACAGTGTTTGTATGGGATTATATTATAATAAGCATCTGATGCTATACGCTTGTTCTTCCAGTTTTATTTTGTTATTTGCTATACCTTTGGCGATGAAATTTGTTGCTTCCAAGGTTCATTAGAAGTAGCATTGTCAGCAGTCTCAGATGATAAAATTACCAATCGTATTATCTTCAGAGCCTGTACCATAGTCATTTTATTATAGGTACACATCAATTTCTTTTTCTTTCTTCTTCAGAGCGGAATCTTGCCATATTACGTTTTAAGTATGCATATTGTATCTGGCTACACATTAGGTAATCATGTGGAAACTAGAAGCTTCTACTCAGTTTCCACGCTAAGATGAAACTTCCAGAAAGTAGAATTTCCAGAATCAAAGTCATCATTCCCATTGAGATAGAGAAAACTGAACGGAAGCGGAGAGAGCTGATTATTTTTGGAAATTCAAAAATGATTCCTATCCTATCCTACTCTTCCTTCTTCATTTGCATTATTAAATTTAGATCTCGGACCACATACACCAGGGCGCGCACAAAGGGAGGGCTGCCGCCTGAGGCTGTGTGATTGTCTGCTGAAAGTGGGGCGTCTGTGTCCTCGGAGGGCTTGTAGACGATTAGTTTTATTTAATTAAATGTTGCATTTTTTGGAAGGCTTAAGGGCTAGGGGTCTTCCCGCCATTCCGGAACCATTTGCTTTTAAATTACCCATTGTCGTCGGCCCTCCCCCAGTTTCATTGCCAGGGTTGAAGAAAAATGAAAGAGAGGTATCATCTTCTGCATAGGAAGAATGCCTTTTGTTCCGGAATTGTTTAAGGTGGTTGAAACAGAAGGTTAATAAGCAAAGGATAATTATTTGTTGTAAAAATTCATTCTTTTTGCATTTGAAGTTCACGTTGAAGTTATTTGGAATTTTCCAAAGAAGTTAAATTACAGTAATGTTGGCTATGGCATGTAAAATAAATCGCCTTAATATATTGATGCAAAAAAAAAAAAAAAAAAAAAAAACGCACAAAGGTAAGTTGATAATTTGAAAGAATTTCTACAGACAAGTATTAAATTGATTAATCTTTTATGGATTGATTATTGATATTTTCGTATCGGAAATATATTTGTGAGACGGATTAATATGCATATTTAAACCAGCAGGAGTAGTGCCTCCAAAACTTTCTTACAACCTCTAAATTAAAGGAGTTATTCGCTCCCGCATAAAAGTGTGGACATTTGGAATTACTGTGAATACCAAAAATACTCATATTTTTATTTTAATGTTCCGAAAATGAGAGTATTTTTCTTTATAGTACAATAAAGAGAACCAAATATATATTTTGGACCACTTTCTAATGAAAAATTTGAATCAATATTTGACACAATCTGCAATTTTGACAAGATCAGAAATCAAATTTTATTTATTGAATGACATATCAATTGTCATTTATTTAAGTTATTGTGTTTTAGAATTATCGCACTGACAGTCCGTACTTTCACATACCTGTGATATGTGAAAGTACAGACTGTCAGTAAATTGATGGATTTAATTCTAAATTTGATATGTATCCCCATTTTAAATGCTAAAACTGTGTCTCAAATCTCGTTTACCCAAGTCGTATTTTATGTTATTGCATTTATATACACGCAAAGGAATAGATGTCCGATTGTTAACCCTTCGGCAAATTTCTTTCGAAATTCTATAAAGTCTTGTATTTCAATTGCTGAATTTATGCACTTGATTTTGTTTGTTTAATTTTTTATGTTTTGTAGTTCAACTATAGTCGGACGACCAAGACAGACAGACTTTCTGTGAATTGATCTGACAGGCATCTAGAAATTTGGTGTAAACCCTCCATGCCGAATTTCATCTGTCCAGCTTCAAATTTTTTTTTGAATTACCATGTTTATAGATAGACGGGCAGACATAATTCTAAAAATTTGTGTTCCGGACTCAAGGAGGTTTAAAACATACAGATTTGTTAAAATCTCAAATTCGAATTATTTGGACGATTTCAATTTTTTCTTCTTTCTGTATACTTATGCGGGAAAGTAAAAAATGGCAAAATCTTCCAATCACAAAATCCAGGACTCTATAAAAAACTCAACAAAATTTCCCATTGCATGCTGAAGTCATCCTAAACAATAAATTGCAATTTTGTAATTCTACTATAATATACAGTAATTTCAACAAGACAGAAATTTGTAAAGGATTGTTGAACGTTTAACCAGTTCTGATTTGGCATATTTGAGAATTTGAGTATGAAAATTTGCATTTTTCAATGTAATTATCTTCACAGAAAATTACTTCTGTTGTAAAAGAAATTGAACTCATTTAATGCATAGAAACATCAAAATTTTCTTTGAATGACTTGCGGTATTGGCACAAGGTCCAATTTAGGACAAGTTGCGCCATTCACAGGGATTTTGAAATGGTTTCAGTATAAAAAAAAGTGTAAAATAAAACAAGAATTCATTGCAAAATGTCAAAAATTAAGATTAATGACTTATCACGATTTGGCACAAGGTTTAAAATAACTTAAATTCTAAATACTATGAAGAAAGCCAATTGCTTTTAAAAAGGGTAAAAGTTTCGAGTGAGGTTTCTCACCCACCAGGTGCTGTAAATTTAAAATAGATGAATGAAAGTGAGTTAAGCGATCTGGAGAAAAATTGGGACATTGAGTAAGAATATTAGCAATAGAATTGGCACACCACTATGACACCACCAAATTGACTTGATTGACACTTGATTGAAGAATTGGCACCAACATTGAATGACTTGTGGAACTAACTATTGCAAACAAAGTTTTCGCTGTGGTTGATGACTGCTGAGAAGAAATTTGAATGTTAGAAAGTAAGCGTTAATACCACCATTGCATTTAACAGCCTTTAATTTCTCGTAAAGCAAGTATACAAGAGAATATTGTTGAAAATTTCGAACATGCGCATTGATGAATCTCCATGTTTCAAACTTCTCTGAATCCGAAAAGTACATTCTTGGAAATTATATCTGTGACTGAACATGATAGGTCAAGAACGCTTTGATATACACTTCTAAAATTTGGTATGTGGTTTTTATACCAAATTTTTAGAATTCTATCAAATTCTTAACGTAATCCATGTTGAGCAATTCTGTCCTTTTGTCTGTTCGATTTTTCAAAATGTACACCAAATTTCTAAGTTACAATCAATTTTAAATGAAATCCATATAGTAAAAGTTTGCCTGTGTGAGAGCAAGTAAATATGATAACAATAAAACAAGAAGATTTATACAAATGAATTTGGTACATAACTTTAGAATCTAAAATGTAGATTCGATCCAATTTTGTGCCAAATCCGACGACAGATTGACCGTCTGTTGGTGCATACCCGGGAATCGATTTAGTCCTTTTAAATATTTTACTCTCAAAACAACGTCTACATAGCCAGGGAAGTAACGACGACGCTGAATTATTCAGAACAAGTTACAGCGCCACAAGCGGTGAAATACGAAAGTTATAAAAATAATGGAACAAACAAAGGAAATACCAGTTTGAAAAAGGTACACCATACAATAATAAAATAAAATGAAAACGTTTCATGTTTTTTATAAAATTAGAGGAGATATCTGTGATTAAAATGATGAAGTTTTCATTACTTGAAAAAAGGGTTCATCCGAAATTTGAAAAATATATTTTGCCGTATTCCTCTCCCGAGTGCGTTTTCCAGATATTTTAAAATTATTTTTAAAAAAATTATTATTTAATTATTTTTTTAAATTTCACTTTTTTGCCTTACCGTTGTTTAGCTAGGAAAAAATCACGTGATTATACTAAAGAATGCTTTTTTCAACACACACAAAAAATTCTTTGTCAATTTGTGGAAAGTTCCTAATTTTGATTTAAAATATATCCGTCAATTTTACACATAAATTCATCAAACTTCTTCCTGTATTTTTATTATAGCGTGACTTAATTTTTTTAATGCGACTTTGTGGTCGATATCCTTTACTTCTTTTAGATATTTTTCTGACTTCTAAATTTCACCACTAGGGGCACTGTAACCTGCCTCAATAAAGTTAGTATAGCCACTTTAGTAAAGAGACACGTTACTTTCCTGGCTATACAGGATGTCGTTTTGAATTTAATGTGTATAAAAGGATTTTACCGATTACTTTGTATAGTTGCATTTATGCAAACAGGATGATAGAAGTGCAATAATGAAATTCGGTATGTAATCTAATAAAAAAATTGAGATTGTATGTGAAATTTTGGTTTCAATTGATCACAAAAAAAGGGGGGAAGGGGGCGTTCAAAATGCGTAATCGGTTTCTGTATTATGAATAAAAAAACTCTCGTATATGGGATTCTGAAATTAAAATTCCAATAATTTATTACATTCACTTCATTCTTGAAAGTCCACAATGCTTATATTGAATCGGAGGGAATAACATCTTTATTTGGGGAGTGTGCGAGAAACTTTTGCAGTGACCAGCCTCCCCAGTTTCGCACTGTTTTTTTGTAAAATTTGTTTCGGCAATAACTGTAAATTTATTATCCTCATTATAATTTTGCACTAGTAAGACAATGAGTTTGATATACTTCGTGTAATTGGACCAAGAGCTGAATAATTGGATGATTTTTATGGATAGATTTAGGGCCCGACAGCCTAATTGGGGCCCTGGGAAAAAACTTCTTTGGGGTACCTCCTCTGTTTTACTACTTCAGAGCTTTATGGAGGTATTTAAATTTTTTCACTTGATTATAGATATATAACAAGAAAATTGACTAGAACTTAAAATTGCTATAAAGCCCCCCCCCCTCCAATGGTCTGACGAAATACCGTTCTGGCCATTTTATTGATTTTCTGACAATTCTATGTCCATCATTAAAAGGACATAGCATAGATGTATAAAACAGTCAACAATGGGATAAAAAAATAAAATTCTTTTTCAATTAAAAAAATATGCTAATAATATCGCCTTTAGTAAAGTACAATAAAAAGTTATTTTATCAAAACAACTAAAACATTTCTGCATCTTACTTCATAGATACATCGAATGGAATTATGAAGCCATGGATTTACGTAATATAGATTGTTTTGCTAATTAGATAGATTTTTTTGTTTGTTTTATTTAGCTTAATGAAGAAATTAACTTAAAATTGATGGATTTTACACTGTACTGATATTTTATTTAAAAAAAAAGCCGATTAAAGAAGGAAACGTAAAATAAACTTTCTGTTCGACTTGGGGGTCCTCTCTGATGTGGGGACCCGAGGCAACTGCCCTGTATGTCCCTGCCTTAGTCATGCTCTGGATAGTTTCCTCAAAAAATTTAAAAATTCATTATTGATTCTATAAGATATGTTTGCAAGTATCTGTTTTTCTCAATCTGTAAAACAGAGATCATGTGAAAATCAGGAAAATTAGGCTCATGGTAATTTAATTTCAATTATAGAAACCGATTGAAAAAGTTGGTGTTGGCGACTTGGCGTCAAAAGGAACTATAACCGCATTCTATCTAGTGAAAGGTTGCTATAGAAACAAGAGGATTCACGCACTCATTTCGTTTGCGATATTTACTTCAGTCCTTATCATACATTGCTCAAGATATGTTATTATTTTTAATCTTTTTTATTATCATGTAGTTTTTGGTATCCTTTTAATTTTAATTATCTTTCTCATCTGCGATTATTGGAAAGGAATGTGTGCGTTGACACTCTATTGTTAGCGTAGAGCTACTAAATTTGGCACAGACATACCTTGGAAAGGGAGAATGTGCACCTCTGAACTATTCTTTTAAATTCCTTTTTATTTATTTTTATTTTTAAATTTATTCGAATTTTAATTGATTAAACGAAATTTTTGGTATTTTTCCGCAATGATCCCGGAAATATAATTACAAAAATCTAAACTTAAAAGCATTTTAAAATTAAAAAAAAAATCCCTTATTAATAGCAATTAAATTTTCTTACAAAATTTTCCTAAATTTTAACATTGTTTTTTTCAGAAATCTTATCTTTAACAATATATTTCACTGAAGTTCAATTTTTTAAATTAGTATTCCATCCAATATGTATCATGTGTTTTTCTTCCATTATCGAAAACTAAGAAAGAAGGATTCTGTTTAAAATCTGTGTGATAATACCCTCAAGTTAGAAAATGTATGAACCGGACATTTTTAATAGCGTTATGACGTCATGGGACATCACCTTATTAGAATATTTCATATGTATATGCAATGAACAGAGCACGTATAATGGTTTGGTAAAATTGGGCCCAACTCTTGGCGACTTATTTGAAATCTCGCCAAGTTGACTACTAATTGAATATTTGTTATTATTATTATTTTTCAATTAAAAACGATACTTGAAAGCCAGAAATAAGAATAAATAAAATTAAATAAATATAATAAATAAATATAATAAATAAATAAATTATAAATAAATAATAATAAAAAATAAAATAAATATAATAAAAAAATAAAATAAAAATAAATAAATAATTCCGTCTAAGTTGTCACATTGGCGACGTTATCGCCACTCGTTTGGCTAGAATTCAAAAAGACGCCAAGAGTTGGGCTGCGCTAGGATCCACCCAATGGTTTTTAAAGAAACAGGTTTTGACGTTTGTCACAGAAATATTTTTAGAGGAAGGGTACGGAATCATGAATATCAAGCTATAAATGAAAGATTTTATTGAAAGTATAGACAAGCATTATTCCCGGTGAATCTACTACTCGCCGAAATCGGCTAGTTTAAAACGAGTTTATAATCTTGCTTTTAGTGCATAGCTATTCATTTATCTTGCTAGTAATCGTAGAATTAATGCCGTTGCTTTAAACCTCTACATCCTTAATGTCCATTCAAATTGAAATTTAGAATTCAGTTAATTTCTTCAAAATTTTAAAAAAACTTCAACGGTAATAATTTTGAAGTTTTATGATATTCGGAGATTTTTAAAAACCCCACTAAAATGGTGGTAGAAAAATAATATAAAAAAATAGATTCGAAAAAAAACCTACTAAAACATTTATTACTAACTAGTTACCTCATTCGACCAGCTAGCTCAACAGAAATATTAGTTATGTTTTTTTTCTCTTATAGATCCTTAATATAAGACTTCATGTCCAGTTTTCTACCAATTTTTGATATTAGAAGAGTATTATTTGAATTTTTCTACTTACTCTCTGTACTGTGTACTTGAATCTTTATATGAGTACAATTCCATGACATCACAGCACTATTAAAAACGTAAATATTCTATTCATATATCTTCTGAATTTCAGGTTGTTGTAACTTCACTTTTTTTAGACATTCTTGTAAAATACGCAGATATTAAACTCAATATTTCTTTGGCTTTCAACAATTGAAATAACATCGCGCAATAAGCTAGTTGATGAAACAATGAAACGTAATTATAACATCTTTTTTTTATTTCATTTGTTTGTAAACTATACAGAAATTAAATAGAATTTTCAGCACAGAGCAGCTTTCAGCGGTGAAAGAAATCTACACGATTGCATATTTGATGAAACAATGAGAACGGTTTAAACGTCAAGACAACATTGTAATCTATTTTTAAAAACTAGGTAAAAAAAATTATTAAAAAAAAATAGAAAACTGACACATTTAGCAAAAATATCCACAGTTATTAACTCAGTATCATTAAAAAGAGAATTGTTATATTTTAATAAAGTATAAGATTCATTTTTGTGCAATAATATTGTTACAAACCTGCAATTCGGCTTCCCAGCATAGTTTATTCCATCAATAGAAAGAAAGTTTTACAGTCATCTGAATGGGACTAGCGCGTCGGAGGTCCCAGATCTTGGCGACAAACTTGGTGACCATTTGGCGACTTTGGCGCCAAAATAGATAATACCCGAAACTTCGAGAATTTTCCCGATCCGTCCAGTAGGAACCGAGATACGCCTCGAATGTTTCTGATTGGTTGAGAGGCTTCTAGCACCGCCTCCTGAGACCTATAAAAGGGGCTGCAACTGCCAGAGGAGTCAAGCCAGTAGTCCGAGTTCGAAGGTCGAAGGCAGTAGGAGTTCGAGAGTCGGAGAAGTCTGAAGACGGAGCGGAGGAGTCGTAAGCGACGGTGAGCAGAGACGGAGTCAAGCTCGTGCTGAACTGAGCTATGTGCTACTGTCTGCAGTAGATTCCGGTTGTATGCTACACGTCTCGGCTGAAGATAGTCGTCTCTGTGCTGTATATAGTTATCGTTTTTGTGCTGTCCTGTGAGTCTTCGTGTAAATAAACGTCGTTGTTTCTTTTTCTACTTCTGCCTGCTTATTGAGCGTTCTCCACACCATATCACTCCCACTATCCAAACGAACCCCGGTAAAGAAAATTTCGTAACAATATTTTCGGAAGTTATTGAGGAAAAACGCCGCAATTCAACTTTTTAAAAATTTAGGATTCTTATTAGGATTTCAAAAATTTTGTACCGAAATACACATTCAAATTCTCGAAAGTATTCATGTACTGAAATTGGTAGCTTTGAGTCAAACGCTATGGCCTATAGAGGTCCAAAATACATACGCACACACTCATCTTTATTAATAGTAGAGATAAATGACAGTAAATAAGGACAGATGATTTTCATTACTTCATAGAAGAAAATGCAAAGTTTTATTTTATCTGTTTGGATATTTCCGGTATGAAAATTATGTTTTTTATTTACAAAAAAATGGCGATAACCGAGAAAATGTTGTGGTCTGTTAAAGGAGAGCAAAAAACGAATCCATTCCTGTAGTGCAGCACGCAACCTTTGTAAATTCGATAAAGGCTCAGTTCGTAACAACA
>JAPMOR010048039.1:575758-595192 GCA_026543865.1 Argiope aurantia | reverse complement strand
GGAAGTATTACACCATATCGTCTCAAAAAAGCGTATTTTTCTCGTATCATGCATGTTTCTTTAATAATTTTTCATTTTCACTCAGACTTACGTTGCAATTGAATGAAGTTGAATAGAAAATTTAAAAAATGATTATTATATGAACAAACATCCAATACAACAGGGCATTATATTTTTAATTTTTGATAAATATAACTGTTAAAATTTCTGTGAATATGTTAAGAAAAAATGTATATTGTTAATTTTGTAGTTGATTTTAACGATGTAATAAGAATTTTATGAGTCACTTTCTTTTTTTTCCATCTGTGATCATTTTACCTCATGCCATGGTGTAAAATGATCATAGTAATAAGCCTAAAAATAGTAGTGATTACTAAGTTTTATGACTTAAAACAGAAATAAATTTAAAAAATGTAGTTATTTTCGGATAATGTAATGTTAAGTATCGTTAAAGAAAGTGTAAACAAGTAATTTAAGAAGTGTAGTTTACTAGAATTGAAAATAGCCAGTTTTATGGTTATTTTACTCCTCTCTTTATCGTATAAGGGTAAAAAGTAATTTCCTTAAATCACTTCCATATTTGAACATGCACGTGGGGAGACATTCATACGCATATTTTTACTCACAGTCAATCTTATCCTGCGCGGGTTTTTGCGAGAACCAGCAATTGCTACGAACGTGATACGACAATTGTTGGTGTTTTCTTCACACATTAAACGAAATTCTCTGCGCAAGTGTGCTCAGATCTGTACATCTGGCTTGCTGTTTGAGATTGTTTGTTGTTTCGTTTTTTATTTTTTTATGTCATTTGTATTTTTATGAAAATGGATTGTTCGAACGATGATTGCCTGCAACTGACTGACAAATATATCCTTACAAAATTTTAAACTAGCCTTATGACTCTTGAAATCGTAGATCATTTAATAATGTTCTGGCATTCCGCCTTTTGTGCAGTCTTGTAATCCACCAGTCTCCTTGTTTTTTTTTCCCCTTTAAATCTCATTTATAATAATAAATGAGGCATGGACGAACGTGACTCCGAAGGATTTGGTCAAGTACTCATTAATCGACGAGTTTTTGTCTCTGCCCAGAATTATGAGGCTAGATGCGCATGGCAACGTCATAGATGAGCTGGTGGAAGAACATAGTAACCAGAAATTATGGAGCTGCATTCTGTGTCGCAGCAAAAACTGAGGAGGAAATTTGGTGAGGAGAGAAATAATAGACGCAACTGAGTAATAGCCTTCCAAGACATAAGGGAGATACTGAAAGCACGGAAATTATTGCTTCGCATGTTGAGAAACGTCACCCTAATAAGGCAGTAGCTGTGAGCGCTACAAAATCATTTAACGATAAAGCTGCATCTCATTTTCGCGAAATTTCGAAGCGTAGTCAAAAACAAATGTCTTTAGATAATTTTCTCGTAAAAAATGCATGCATTATAAATAATATATTACATTATTATAAATTGTTTGAATATTAGTTTCGAGATAGAATGAATTGTCCTATTTAAAAAAGGATTTCGCATTACAAGTAAAATTCGGGAACGAAGGTTCCATTGACTTTTGAGCGAAGAACACCTACGAAAACAAGCGAAGCGACATCCTAGGTGATGCTGCTAGGAGGAAGGCATGCACATTCGTTGCTGCTCATCCCACAAGTTTTCGAGACTGGAAGCTTCTTTAGAAAAGAAATACATTTTTCTAATCTTATATGCATATAAAAAAAGCAAGGATATCATATTATTTAAGGGGAGGGAGAGGAAATGAAAGTGACCTTAGAATAGAGCTAATTTCTTCAGTTTTCTTTAAGGTTGTGAACTGATTCAACAATTTTTAATTGCCGTGAAAATTGCAATGATATTTAATAATGGAAGTAGTAGTTATCTCAGTTCTGCTGAATAGTTCCCGTCATTCATTGCCATCTTCTCGTTCATTTTATGTAATGTCAATAAACTTTGTTATAAAATGAGTCTCTAATGGATTTTCTCTTTTCTTTGAAATTTGCGTTTCATTAAAAAAAATAATAATAAAGTGTTAATACAGAACACAGTGGTTGAAAACAGCTCAATTATTCCTTTTAAGCTCTATATTTCTTTCTTTCCATTTCCTTTCTTTTCTTCAATTAATTAATTGCTCTACAGTTTCTTTTACAATTTATAACGTTAGTTTTTATTCATTGTAACCATCCTGTTGTTATAAAACTTTTCATAATGCACGGATTATTTTCGGTGTACAATATATGGAAGTATAAGTAAATATTTTCAAAATATTTTAAGCTTAATTTTATTAGAATAGCAGATTTTTTTATAAACACTTCCGATTTTTTTTTTCTTTTTGTGTGAAAGAGATTAAAATTTTTAAAAAGACAACTAATCTCTTTGTTGCTGTTCATCATTATTATAGTTAACTAATCAAAACATGTTCGGCTGAGCTGAGGTGAGGTAACAGAACAATTGGAAATTTTTTTATTGAAATTGCAAGTTGATTGAACATTTTAGTGTTAAGCGCATTCATATATCGATTATTTAATTATATTTTTTGAAAACATTACTTCCAAATGTTTTGATTCAATACTTTATATCTATTTTTAGAAATTCCAGTTATACCTGATTTAGATACTATGAAAGAAGAAGAACTTTCTGCTGATGTTGCTAAAGCTCCTAGGTAAATTTCAAAAACTGATCACTGTTCTTTGTTTGACATTTACTAAAGCTGCTTTGATTCCTTAAACTTTTCATTTTTAGATTAGTTCTTTCAGAGTATTAAATTATACACTATCTACCAACAAGTAATTGGACACCTGTGATAAACACAATTTATTCATATTCAACAGTTGGAAGAGCCTCCACCTAAGCCTTAGCTGTCCGGGGCATACTTTCCACAAGTGTTTGTATGATTGACAGTGATATTTTCTTCCACTCGACTTGAGGAAGACATGCAAGTTCTTTCACCGATTTTGAACGATTGCTGCACCCCTTAATTTGGCGATCCAACTCCTCCCAGAAGTTTACCATCTATACTTATAATAAAGCTCAGTGTGTGCGTTCTACAGGCCAGACCATTCAACCTATAGCTACCAAATTTGGCACGTGTATACCTTGGGGGCCTGGAATGTGCACTTGGGGGTTATTTTTTCGAATTTTTAATTAGAATTTTATTTATTTAAAAATTAAGCGAAATGTTGGCGTGTTTCTGCTATAAATTCCGAAAATATTACCGCACAAAAAAGATTTTTAGATGAAGTTAAAAATCAAAAATTTATCTTTTAAATGATACCAATGTTTTAACCTTAAAATTAAATTTCTATTTTTAATGAATTTTTAAATAAATATTTTAACTATATTTTTCAACAATTTTTTTCGTACAAAATAAAAATAAAATTTAAGCTGCACGAGCACGATTCGCATTCATGGGAAAAAATTAGCTTTTTTCAAAGTGTTGCCATCACATTGATTACAGCTCCAACTAAAAATAAATTAAATCTTTTTGGAAATAAAATCTGCAAAAATATAATTTTCGGCACGTGTCTGTAGGAAAGGAAACATATATGAAATATTATTTTTTCTAAAAAATAAATTCAAGAAAAATTATTTTATGATCTTTTACACTCTCTATATTATTAATCCAATAAATCAGTTATATTTTAAGGCAAGTTCTGTTTAATATGAACAGGATATCCATTCAAATCAGGACCACACAGCTGATTTGTAAATCTTTAGTAAGTCACAGATATGCTAAAATGGTCTAAATGGAAAATGATTATATTTTATGTAATTTGATTTAATAAATGATATAATAAATAACGAATTTTTGATTTTACATAAGGCTTCTGCTGTGGAAATCACGATTAACAAAATGTTCTTGAAACACTAATATTTTAAATAAAAAGAGTTAATTTCCAATCAACTAAATCAATAACTTAAACTGACTGATTTGTGAAAACTTGAATATCACTATTCAATAAAAAAAGGATAATTTTAGATTTTCCATCGATCGTTTCAAAGAAAATACGCCAATCAGCGCGCAGGTTTCTCAAGATTAATTGGCCTAAGATTATGAAAATGTTGAGTTTTTCTAAATTTTTAACATTCAAAACTTCATAAATAAGTCTTAGTTGATCGAATATGATGCCTTACTGAATTAAATTTAGACTTCATAATTTTTTAAATATATTTATTGGCCGGAACAAAATATTATTATTGATTTCATTTCAATCCTTTTGAAAGCAAAACTAAAAACTGAATTTTATGCTGAATCTGAGAAATCTTTGTGGAATTATTCTTTGAGATATTACATAAATTATGAAAAATATTTTGTAGTTCACATAAGACTTAAATACCGAGCGATTCTGTTTGCAATACTCATATTCAATAATAATAATAATAAATAAATAACAATAAAGATGATAAATAAAATAAAACGCTTGGTTTTATTAAAAAATATCTTTATATTAATTACAATTTCATCATTTCCACTTTAAATTAAAGTTGAAGTTTTACCGGAAATGACAACAAATTAGCAAAATATATATAGTAAATTGAACGAAACGATCTAAATAACAGTATAAGTTTGGTATGACTATCAAAATTTGAAGATTAAAAATGTTTTATTTGAGAATCTATTAAGAGACCAGTTACTTAAAATATTTAGTAGAAAATTGCAGCAAAAGGTAATACTGGCGAACCGGCTGGTCGCCAAAGGCGGCTAGTAGGATATAAGTCTGGACTCTGGGAAGGCCAGTCCAGTCTGTTCACTCCATTATCATCATACCAATCCATGATGGACCTCGCAACATGACAAATGGCGTTGCCATCCTTGAAATAACAATGATCCAACCCGTAAAATTACCACAATGCAGGAAGTGCATTATTGTGTAGACTAGTGGAATCGGAGGCGGCGTTAAGCTTACCATGAATTGGGATCAAGGGTTCTATTCATATACCACGAGCACCAAACTTTGTTGTAGGCACAATGTATTCTGGCAAAAGGCGTTCTTCATGCATACTCCTAACCCAAACTCTGCCTTCCGACTGGTAGAGATTGAAACTTCAATTCATCACTCCAGAGAAACGGTTTCCACTCATCTACGTTGCAATTTCGAAGTGCCTTGCACCACCTCAACCGAGCAACGCGATTGGACTTCTGGGCGATAGAACGGCCATGGAAGCCTGGCAAATGTGCTTCCTTGCGGATGGTATTTATCGAAACAACAGTCTGGAACTCCTGGAGTATGTGGGCCATCGGTTTGGATAGCACTCTCTATCTCTTAGTTTCATGGGTCTGCCGGGTCGAAGCACACCACTCACCTTTCACTTCTTAATCGCAAAAGCCATTACCGATTTTTGAATGTTTAACTCAATAGAAAATTGACCATTTCTATGATATCCCGCAGTTACGCCTTTGAATTTCGTGGCGTCTTGCGACTAATGCTAATGCAACACGATATTCAAGCACAAAAGGCGTGACGTAGATCATCAGGACAGCAGATATCCTCATTAGCATGGATGTCCAAATACTTATTGGTAGATAAGTATATGTATTATTTTTAAGCACAAATATTATATTAAATTACTCTAGAGCTTTGTAGGAAGGATCAGAAATTTTTGGTATAACTCATGTCTTACAGATTTCTTTCGTAATAAATGCCCTTTTCGTTGTCCTTTCATATTTCCTGCGCTAGTTTTGTTAATAAAATTGTATAATGATTCCAGTGTGAGGATTTATAGGAAAAAAGATTGCCCATTGTTTTTATAAACTTTTATCCAAAATTTAAGTTGCAAATACATATATCGCTATTATTCAGAACAGCAACCACTATTATTTTAAACAGTGATGCCGGATATGATTTGGAAGACATTACATAACCATGAAAAATTTTCAATAATGCGTTATTTTCTCAATGAATTTTGTTTTAGACTGTTATTATTCCTCCAAATAGTAGAAAAGCAATAGTTTTTGTTGTAGCTGAATTCTTGGATAGCACACCACATGTTAAGTATTTCCATTTATCTGTTAGAGTACACAGATCTTACCTTATTAAGGGTTTTATGATGTAACTGAACTAAAATCTCGTAAAGCATGCTTGGGATGCACCATTGTACTAGAGTATCTCCTTTCCAGAATCCCTCGAATTTTAAATGTACCCTCTTTGAAGAATGAGATTTTATACTGCAAATTATGGTTATTAGATTAATTTTTAGTTTGAGGGCATTTTCTGAATTTTGTAAAGCTGCCCTGGATGGCCACACTTCTTATTAGCCGTTAATTATGAAAATATCAGATGCTATGATTTGTCCGTTTTAAATCTTCTTTATATGTTTGAAAGTCCTACGGGGACAGTTTGTAAGTGAGGATGAGAAGCTTCCGGTATGGTGGTTGGTTCTCGCCACTCTAGTGATTACACAAAAAGGTGGGGGTCTGGCACCTCCCATCGGTGACGGGACGTACTTCCTTAGGGAAGGGCTCTACCGTGGCCAGTGATAGCCTTTAAGACTCAACCATAGTTCCCGCCAGTGTTGCTGTTTCGGCGGTTCAGCTGTTTAAGTTTTTCCGTGTGCCTTCCAGCGGGTCGGAGTAGTCAGTTTGTGATTATATATTTGAAAGAATTTTACTCTTGTTCATTTGTTATGTTTTCGTTGACTCTCTCATAATATTGGGCAAGTGTGTACAAAATTTTGTTTTAAAAAAGCCAAGTATAATTTCATATTGCATTTATTACTTCTTAGTTAACTTGAGGCAGCCATATATTTAATAAAAATAAGTGATCATCTAAGCATATCACAACTTCATATTATAACATTCTTTTTACATTCCCAATAGAAAAGCAATCTGAAATTAGTTGCTAAAACTTATTTCATTTTTTTTTTTATTTATTAATAATTATTCATGAAGAACCATTCATACCTTACCTCCCAACCGAACATTTTTCCACATATAGAAGTGGGTAATAATAATACTATCTTCACCAACAATCTCCTACTTTGTCTAATATGAAGTATTTCGCTTCCACAGAAGGTGGAAAAAAATTTATTGATACAGTTATTCTATGTCTGCCTTTACATTACAATGGAGCTTCCTTAATCATGCTTGAATATGCATCATTTTGATCATTACGAATGTTGGAGTGCAGTAAATACTATTATCAAATTTACTGACTGGCTATAACAATTAAAAAATACATGGAAATTACATAGACTTATAATGACAGCTTTATTACTTGGCATTTAGATTATCAAAGATTAATATACAAGATAAAGTTATTGATTTTTATGAAATTTAAAAATTGCTTCAATGTAAATTTTTTTCATGTAACGTAATTAAACCTATTTAAAATGCAATGTTTTATTAAATATACTCCAAATGGCGGAAAAAAGAAAAGTAATTAAGCCTTATAACTAAATACAATACATGTTTTCAAGATAGAGTTTCTTTCCTAATCATAAAGCCTATGTTTTCTCATTAGAAAATAGAGTTAATTGACATCCCATGTTATTCCAATAAAAACTCAGCAATTTATTATTCTTGAAACTTATAAATATTTAGTAACAAGGTTTAAAAGTAGCCAAATTCGCATTTCAAAGTATTTCTAAGCTTGATAGAATTTTTTTATGAGTTACTTTTTATACTTATGTCTGAAAATTCGACTCCTGTCAGATCCAATTTTATTCTCTTTGGGTTATCTTAAAAATAATCTCTGAGAGTAAAACTTTCTCTGAAGAAAGAAATATGATGAAAAAGAAAGGGTTAGAAGCAAAATATTCATTTTACTTGTAAATTTATTTTATGTCTTCTACTTTTGTCGATACTACTTTTATATACTAGCTGTACATTCTAATCGTGACTTAAAGAGTCATTTTTAAATCGTTAGAGACAGGCTTGTACTTCGAGGTGAAAAATTGTTTTAAATCTTGCAAATAATTGCATTTTGTGTCAATAAAAATACTACTAATAAAATCGCGAAATTAAATTTTTATACAGTCGTCGGTTATATTATTCACATTCAGTAAAACATTTTTGATACTGTAATATTTTAAACAAAAAATTGCAAGACTTCTACATCTAAGACTAACATCTAAACTTGTGAAGATTTGGATATCTTTATTGTTAACGACATTAGACCACTACGTGGATGATACGTCAGTCAACGAACGGCAGTTTCTCGAGATGGCCGTTCATTTGCCTAAAATAAAACTTCATTATCTGACAGTTCCAAAACTTTTTGTTAAATAGTTCGGAAATTAACTCTTAGGCCATAATTAGAGTGAAACTCTTCTTTCTAAAATATATATGAAGTAAGAAAAAAATGAAAACTAAAGTACTTATCTATCAGAGCAACTTACTGGAGTTTTGTGATTTTCCATGAAACCGATGATAGCATAGAATCAAAAGGATGCATAATTTTTGCAATAAAATGAAAAATGTTTAGCTCTGCTTTTTCACTTTTAAAATTTTGATGATATTTAAAATCCACCATGAATATTAAAATGTTATAAATATTAAGACTCGTTGAATTTAAAATAATTGAATGGGATTTTATAATTATTTAGTTTGAACGATAATTTTTTGTGTGTAACATCTGCACTTTTTTAGTTTAGCAGTTAGTAGAATTGCCACATATAAAGAACTCGACAGTGACTTATCAAAGCATTCAGCTTTCCAATCTTTGGTAAGTAAATCAACAAATAACATTTTTATTTTATTGTTGTGTCCGAATACACTGCATTAGATATTGTCATTTAAAAGATATCTATTTTTACTCTGCTCTCCTAAGCATTTGATTGAGTTTCTCGAATTTATCAAGTCATTCGAATGTTTCTCTATTATTTTGATTGATTTAAAAGTTTCATTTCATAAATTTTACACCAGCAAATCCTGGCGCTTAAACAGTTAGGTTGTAAAATATCTCTAGAAGACTTTCATTCATATATTTATGTTTCTTTAATTTAAAGATAATTCTTGCATAAATATATCAATTTACTTTAATGACTATCTTTTTTCACTATTAGCGAGCATTTTTGTATACTCAAATATTTAATATCCCTTTTGAGCATTTATTTAGAACTTTTGAGTAAAAATTATACTACTGAAAATAATGCATTCTTCCGTTAGCGGTACCTATAACCAAAGGCAGTCTGCTGTAATACTTTGACTCCTTTTCTAAACCAGTATATTTAAAATTAAAAATTTGCACAATCTGCTTAAGTAAAAAAGAAATAAGAAAATTTTACTGGCACGTTTCTCGAATTGGCAACAGGTTTAATACATGCATAAGTCGAATTCCCTTGAAACAATATGCAGGCGCTTCTTACATTAGCAAAGTTTGTAGGAACGAACACGAATTCTACAAATGGTTTTGATTGACGTGAGCTTTCAAAATTCTCTTGTTCACTAATCCGTTTGATTTTTGACAAATTGGGAATAAGAGCCTACGTTTTATTGAGAGTAACTGTGATTGCGTTCTTATTTTACACTGTTGGCTGTGACAATGCCATCAGCATTATTCATAAGAATAAGGGAAAAGCAAAACTCCAAATAATAATAATTTCATTTCGTCGGCAGATGTATGGGACTTCATCTTTATAGTTTAGTGTTGAAATGGGTCAGGATCCCATCATATTGGAACATCATGCTATACTTTAGCGACTGCTGCACCAGCTATTAATTTAAAGTTCGGAGAAATATTTGATATCTTCAACTGCTCGGACATGATCTTTATCGAATCCGAACCTTGGCAGACCAGACATTTTCTGCAAATTTTGTGTAGCATGAGATTGTGGATATTCTAGGTCATGAAAAGGATATTCCCGCCCTTTTATATATGCATTAGTGCAGTTCATATATAAGCATTCTAACACTTCTTAAGTAACTTTGTGCAAGCTGTAGTAAAGTGACCTGTACAGAGAATGTTCACATATTTTTAGAGCAATTTGGAGCCTTTCAATTAATATTTAAAATGTGAAGATTATTTTTTAAATATCGATCTGATAGTCTTTTATTTGGATTATAAAAGTATGCCTCATGATTTCCATGATAGAAGGACTTGATAGAAGGATTTCCATGATCGACTTCCATTCCTCTTGTACTGTTTTCCAGAATTCATCTGACGCTGTGCTGTTTTGAAAAAGCTCTTTTCATCAGACCAAAGGCACAATCGTTAATAGTGTGAAACTTAGGGGACTTAGCGGGAATATTTTGAAAAGGTGTAAATATGCAATACCTGTATCAAATTTCATTTTTTATTGAAATGCAGTGACATTTTTCGATATGTGCCTCATTTCTTTATCCCAATGACTGAATATTAGATTTTCTCTTTAGAGTAAGTAGAGTTGGTTTTCACATTTTCACCCAGTCTTCTTATTTTTAATTTTTCCTTGTAGAAGAGTCCTGATACAATCATAAATTCCTTTCTAAAATTTTTTTGCAGATTTGTATACATTTTTTCTCTTCGTTTTCGATTGTAAATGGACCTATGTTTGCTGCAGCCCTTTAGATAAATCCAAGGTTCATGTATTTTCCTTTATCTTCGGTTAAGTAGTTTTCATGTAATAATCTACAAACTGTTCTACATTTAGCCACATGCCTTAGCAAAAGCTTGTGAACATATGTATTTTAGCTTTTTTAAGTTATAAATCTTGGTTTGTTATTTTATTTATCATTGCTACAAATGTTTTTTAAAACTTTGCTTTGAATTCCACTTCGGCGGATTTTCTCTTGTTATCAGAGATATAACTTGAGAAATATTCGAAACTGTGCGTATCTTTTTCTGGCATTTGTTTGGAATCTCCTTTCCATGTAAAGATTTTTTCTTTTCTGATTAATTTGGTCGCTTATTTTGTACTTAGAAATTTTAATGCATTATATTTCACAGTGTTTTAAAAATGTGAAATAAGAATATTTCATTTTAGAAAACACATAAACTTATCCTTCAAATCACGGATTGCTTACACGCGACATTTTAATAGAAGAAAAAAATTAAAAAGTAGTAAACAATATTTTGAGTTTCAGATAATCGGTTATTGCCTCAAATTTTTATTTCAAAACATTTGCTTTTTTTTTAATTCTTTATCGAAAGCTACCTAATACCCTTTATATATATATATATGTTTATATTTAAACTGCAATTATCAAAGCATTCATATTCTTATAAAATATTTTTATTTTATAATTTATTTTATTAAAAACTGCTTATACTTATAATTTCAAAAGGTATCATCCATTCGCAGTATTAAAGCTTTTTTGTCAGTAATATTTATAACACTTGATATTACAATGAAAAATTTTAAATGGATTTTTTCAAAGGATGGGATTGATTTAAGTCTTCTTACTAAACGTTTACTGCCTGAACATCTGGTGAAAAAGGTATGTTTTTTATAATTCTGCTATTAAATCTTGTGTGACATACAGGGTATCCTCCGAAAATGGAGCAAGTATTTTTCTTAAATATTGCATTTAGACATATACTTCCAGTTGCAAAGTTTTAGAGCGAGACTTTTGTTGTAATTTTGAAGGATTATATACATTTCACAAAAGATTATTGAAAGGGCAGATTCAGAAAATAAAGACATTCTTCGTCATGTTCTTTCAATATAAGAAGGGAGATACTTAAAAATCGCAAGTACGTAAGATTATGCGCAACATTACAATGTTTTGCTCTGATGATTGCTTCTTTGTGGGCATGATTATTGATATTCACTGAAAAGGAATGCTCACTCCACTATTTAAAATGACAATTCTTGGGAAAATTTTTTCTTTATAGTTACTAGATTTCTTTTTCTAGTCATGTCGTCTGGAATACAATCCAAAGTATTTTTCGATATAAATAATTCAAAGCGGTATTTAAAATAAAATTAAAAAGTGTCTTTATTTGGGCTTTCCTTTAAGTCTGTGGCCAATGGCATTTATATTCTACAACTAGACCGACATTATGATTGCACGTAACATTTATTAACGCTTCATGTTATGTTATTCTTTTAGAAAGTACGCAGTTGCGAGCAAAGAACTTTCTTTTCTTATTCGACATTCGTCTCTCTGGGATGTCTTAAATGTTCAGTTTTTCAATTTTCTCTTCCTTTCTTTATAAAGTTGAAGCTGCGACTAATCTAAATTAATAACATTGTGAGGGATTAGCAAATTTCTTTCAAGTCATGATGATTGGATGATGTACTACTAGGCATGTGACAGTTTTGTATTGAATAAATCTGCATTTTTGAAATAAACGTTTCCATATAAAATTGTGATTAGTTTCTCTAAATTTAAAAATAAGCATATCTTTGCAAATTTTGTTGCAGGAGATTTTGTGTGTGCATAGATGAATGTAAGGGAAACATTTTACTGACTGACATTTTTACTCTGTGACCTTAAAAATTTATTTTTAGTAACTTTTATTATTACCTTCCAGAGAAGTTAAAGCGTTTTCATACAATTGTCTACCTTATTTATTGAAACTTTGTAACTGGAAGCATATGTCTAGATGTAATATTTAAGTAAAACAAAACCTGTTCCACTTTTTTGGGACACTCTTTATTTTTGATTTTAGCTTTATCTTGCTTTCTGCTTTGTTTCTTGTGTTATTAAACCCTATCCACCAATGCTATAATCTGTTCTGTTCAACTAAAGTATTTCTTACGTCAAAATTTCTCTTTTATTTTCTTCCTCTACAATTTAATATTTATATTTTTAATTACAGGATATTATGGAAATAAAAAGTTTCTGGCTTAAAGTCTAAAAGCAAAATGCTGTTTAGTATGTGTGTACGTTTAAACAGGCTTTATATTTCATTTGATTCATTACTTTTTTAAAATCATTTTTAATTTTATGATAGGTAACCCATTTTTTTGGCTGAATTCAGCTTATCAAAATAATATTTACACTAAATGTCTGTAAATCTTAGAGAACTTTAAACTGTACTTTATTATAAGAAATATTTTTTATGAGCAAAATTCCAAAATGCAATAGAAATGCTGTAATTCCTTTTTTTTTTTTTTTTTTTTTCCCCTCTTATAGGAAGATGAGACACCCTGGACATGGGATACACTTTTTGCGGATGTATCATCTCATTTTCATTCAGCAAGTGCTTTAGACAGTAATAGTGTTGAGAAGCTTAGTGATCAAGTAGATAAGGATTTGTAGATTTTCTGGGGGGGAGGGGAGTGCAGTATTAAAATTTATCATTCTGCTGAAATGGATTTAAGTTTCTGTGAAAAGCTAATTAAGCGAGGTGATACATTTTCATCAATCCTAATTCATTGCATTAATCTCATCAAAACCATTTCTATGTAACAAGCAGCCCTATTCATTTAAGATTGATTATAATATTAATTTTATCTTTATTTATTGATTTTGTTAACTTGATGACAGAGCTTCTGCCTTGGGAGCGGAGGATCGCGGATTCGGCTTCCAATTCCACCAATGATCTGCAGCGTATGAGCATCCGATACTTATTAAATTTTATTGATAAAAGTGACAATTTTTATTTTAAATATTAAAATTAAATTGTTTCCCTTAATAATTTATTTAGTAAATTTTATCATGTCAGTAATTTGTTTTTGTATTGCTGGAAAGTAAAGATGAAGAAACAAAAGAATAAGTTTTAAAATTGAATTATTTAACATCTCTTGAGATTAATGTTAATGGAAAAAAGTTATCTTTTTCTCCAAGGATTAAGAGGTTACAAAAGTAATTCCTAATTGAAAGAAAAACAAAGAACTTCCTTCAGTTAGTTCACTTTATGAAAGCTAGAGCAACCTTTCAGCTGTTAAGCTTGTCAGAACAATTTTTATAAAGAGTTTAAGAAAAAGGAAGAAAGAAATAAATGTCTAGATAAAAGCCAAAAATACATTGATCGAAAACAAGAGTAAATATTTTTTAAAAAAAAATCACTGTCATTTTCATTGGTATTCTCTGTTTTACCGAAGCCGAAATTAATATTATCATATTATAATATTCAATGTATTATCTTTATATATAGGGTTTTTTTTTATTCAAATAATATTCTGTATATCATGCTTGAACAATATTTTATATGTTTTTAAACTGACTGATGTGATATGGATATCACATCTGGAAATGTTAATGCTACTTAAAATCATTTTTTTCCCTGAAATAAAATGATATAGAATTACTGTGTCAGTTGTCTTGTCTCTTGAATATCAAAAATTTCTGTTTTTAAAATATAATTCTGTGTATTTTCGTATAGAATTATCTTTTGTACATGTACTGTTTTTTTTTTTTTTTTTTTTTTTTTTTTTATGAAGAAGAGGAATTTCACAGATAGTAAAAATAAAATAAGTTTGAAATTAGAAGCAAATGGAATGCATCGCAATATGGAAATAAATATGTCAGAAAGGATGAAGTCTATTCAGTAGCATAGTCTGCTATTTCAGTATCAGAAATCTAAAATGTTATTTAAAATGTAGAAAATTCCAAAAAAAAAAAATGCAAGGAAATGTATCTCTGATCATTTTACTACAAAATTAAAATAATATTCTCACCACACACATTTCAGTTCGTGCGAAAACTTTAAGCCTGCTCCTAAAAATTTTTGAATTTAAGTAATTATACTCATAACTATTATAGATTTAGTTCCCTGTACATCTGATAACTTTAAACGAGCAATTATATAAATTGATTTCGTGTATCTCGGAAATGGCTCTAAAAATTTGGATCCATTTTTATATTTAGATAAGGTTTTGCTTTTGGAGTTGAACTATATAAGTATCTTTCGTAAAACAACACAATTTTACACACAAAAAAATGCCTGCCGAGCGAAGCCTGGTCTTCCTGGTACTTGCTAAGTAATACATCGAAAACGAAAAGCACCCCCCCCCCCCGATTTAAAGAAGTCTGATCAGAAATTTTCGAAACTCTAGTTTGGATCTTGATCAGTTGCTTCTTTTCTTTCTCTTTCTCTCACTCTCTTCTCGCTTTTATTTATTTATTTTCATTTTTTTTTTCTCTCTTACTTTTTTTGATTTCGGCTTCGCTTTCGTGTTGCCTGCTCCACCATTTTAATAAAATCATTTAGTTTTTTTTTTTTTTATGAAAAAACGAAAGGAGAAGTATATTATATACTGTCTATTGAATGGGTTTGAAATACAGCATACTTCATATTTGCCTTTGAAATGAAAAATTTTGGATTACATTAGGTTTAAGTTGCTTTTTTAAAATTGCAATTCAGTTGCATGCACTTGCGAAATATTTTTTGCTGGTTTCTGCCGTTATTGCCGATAGCAAATTCAGAGACATATACAAGTAATCATCTTTTGTCTGTTACAAAGCATCTGGAAGTTGAATGCATTAGCAAGTAATGTGTATTCGTACAAATCTTACAATAAAATTTTGATTATAGATTTACAATCTCGTCAAATAGCCACGTAACATTTAAAATTTGTTCAAGTGCTACAAAATAATTTTATCTTAATATTTGGAAACATATTTAGAAAATTCTTTACAAATGCTGCGGTGTTATCTTATCTGAAAGCAGAAAAGGGAAATGTACAGGAAGTTTCAAACGTCCTTAGACAAATTGAAAGAGTAGATCAGGAAGCAAGAACAAATATTTTTATAGCAGAGCATGGGTGTAAACACAGAGCACAAATGTTGCTAGGCATTTTGCTATTGAATTAAATGAACAAGAAAGATACACCCGATCAAATGCACAACCCAGATTTAATAGAAATCACATTTATAATAGCATATGAATGCAGTTGTATTACTCATAGTATGCGACTGAAAGTTATTTGAAAACTAACTTACTGCAAAGGTTTACTATTGACATTCTAACCTTCTATTTCTGTCATGCTGTGTACTTGTAATGCTGCTACATGTGTAACTCTCTTTTTGTAATATTGCAAATTTGTATTCCATTAAACCTATATTGAACGCTTTGTCTGGTTTATCTTATTTTATAGCGAAGATACCTCTCTGGTGGTCGTTATTTGCATTTGCGCTCCCATGTTCTATTGTAAATATGAATTATTTCGGTGTATCTAGCCTACCTTTGAAGTTTGAGGACTTGATTCATTCATGTGTCATATTTACTTGAATGAAAATACAAATAAACCGAGGCGCTTTTTTCTTTGTTGTTAGCGTTTATTAGAAGAACCTATATAAATCTGTTTAAAAAAAAAACCCCAACCTCAGTTGGACATTTCGTAATAATTGTATCCAAACACTTTCATAAATATATCTGCTTTATTTTACATTAGAGAGAACGAAATTCCCTTTATTATAAAAGTTTTATTTTCCGCCGCACCTGATTAAAGCATTTTTATTTATATTTTTACATTATTAAAAAATACCCTGCAGTTACATGACGAGGAGGGGTCGACAGAAAATTCATAACTCGGGGGTATAACTTGGTATATAAATATATCGGAATTTTAATTAATTTGACAACTGAGCCAAAGCAACTGTTTAGTAGAAAAGTTTGCAATAAATAATCTGATTTTCATACATATCACTACAAAATAACACATAATAAAATGAAAATGTTTTACGAAACAGGTTTATTTCAATATCTATGGCTTTATGAAATCTAAAAAATAACTTAGCAAATTGCTGAAACATCTTTTTAAGCTGGTCAATTGACATTTCTATACTAAAGCTCATTGATATCATTATCTTACCGACATTACTGATTGCTCATTTTTGGAAAATAATTATTTTTCTTTTATTTCTGTTATTTGTTTTTATTTTTGAAATTTCCGTTTTAATCATATTCTAAGATTGGAAATATTCGAAGCGAATGGGAAGCTTCTAATTTGGTAATAATACATTTTATTTTACGTGATATTTAGATTTAAATTAAAATATGTTTTACAGTAAAAATGGCAGAAACCTAAAAGCATCGCGATCGTAAAACTTTGAAGTAGAATTTCTATTTTAAATTGTAATTTAAAATATAGAAATTGTTCGTATTTATGGAGACATGGTTACTTTAATACATTAGGCATTGAAAACGATAGTGATTAAAACTTGGCAAAGAATATGTTATAAATTCATAATAATGTAAAACATTTTACTGAAATCATAAGTGTGTAAGTATAAGGTGGCTATAATTAAAATGACTCTATCCATACCTATGCAGAGCTTATTCTGATTGACGTACTTCATTGAAACGTATTTGTATGTTATATGAGCCATGTTTAAAAGGGTCCTGGTGGCAAGGTCTCGGCTTCGGAACCGGAGGGTTTCAGGTTCGTGTCCCAATTCCACCGAAGAACCGTCGTGCAAGGGGCTCTGTTGCACGTTAAATTCGTCATGACCAAACGTCCTCCCGCTGGTGTGGAGAGGGGGGGGTGCCAGCTCAGGTGTCGTTTTCGTCATCTGACCGAGGTTCGAAATTACGAGGTCCGTCCCAAAATATCCCTAGTATTGCTTTAAAATAGGACGTTAATATAACTAAATTAAACTAAAAGGCATGTTTAAAAGAAAACTGCAAAATATAATAATTCAAATATTGATTACGAGATGGCGAATTTTATGTAATGTAAAAAGATCATTATGCAAATTCGAAGCGTTTAAAAATGCCATAAAATCATTAACCGGTTTCATTTCATCGTAGCCTCAGCCATGATCGAGGAAGGACACAATCGAACTTTGCTCACCAGCGGGTTAGTTCAGCTACATCTGCAGTTCTCATTCAAATGCCTCTTGGGCATTTAGGAATTCAGCCCGAACGATAAAAAAGAAAAACAGATGAAAAGAACAAGTAAATTCAAAAGTAGATATTGAAAGACGAATGAAATGACCAGAGCAAACTACATAATACCGCTCTCCAAAAATAGATTCAAAGTTTACAATCATCCAAATATTCTGAAATACAAAATAATACCAAGATAAATCCATGCCATCTAATTCTTAGCAAACAATAACTATATACTAATCTGCTGGGTGGAAGAAATATTGAATTGGAGCAGAAAACAAGACACAAATAGAATGATAATGAGGACCGAGAAGGAAATACCCAGCAATGTATTCTGAAGTTTAGAGAAGAAAGTGGGAAATTAGAACATAATCTCTTGAAAACTGAACCCTTTCCTAATATTAATTGTACGAAACAACATTCCTTATTGAACGATGTACATACGGAAGAAGGTTTTACTAGCCCAAAAACATCGGCAAAACGAAAACTCACCGCGTACGAACCCACAATAAATATGAAATCTTTCAAACCAAAGAGCAAATCGTTGGAAAGACCACCAACAGAGCCCCTTCGATGAACTTGAAAACCCAGAACTGAAAATCATTTGCATTGTGGATATATCAGATTAATGTCTCTAAACTGGGGAGAAAGAAAAAAAAATCATTGTACTTCTAGCAGAAAAGAAAAAAACATATATTTTCAGAGCTAGTCGTGAAGCGTCCATTAAAAATAATTATTAAAGGAATGCTAGGATATATGTAGAAGGATGTAATTAAATTAGAATTAAAAGACAAAAAATGCAGCATTATGAAAATTTCTCAACTAAAAACTGTAGAAATAAAATGCTATGTCCTGTTTTCCCAATGGATATAAAAATACGGCAATCACCAAGAAATTTACAATGTCAAACACCTTGCAATTATCAGAATTAAAATCGAAACATATAGAAAAAGAGTAAAAGTAATTTTCAATTATCTCTATGAAATGTGTCCAATTCCGCCACAGCATAAAACACGATGTATCAAATGCAGTTGAAAGCACGTCAGTAGATATTGCATGTTTAAAGAGAAAGTCTGGATTGTTGAAAGATAGATTGTCTGGAAAAATGATATTTGGTTTTATGGAGAGGTAGTAAAGCCTACCCAAGATTAACAATACCTAAATCAGAAAAAACTTCGCAATGCAATTAACAGAGAACTTCATTGACCCGGATAAAGCACAACAACAACCAGGACCATAAGTATCAAAATCATAAAAACCCAACAGACACATCCCTAGATATCCCTTCCCACCATTTGCATAATTTTGCACAGCCTGAAAAAAAGCAAAATACTTTTTAAAGAATTCTTCACTCCAACAAAAAAATAAAAAGAAATTCGACCTTTGAACGCCTTCATGGATTAAGCACAGAAATCCCCATTTCTATAATTTCTTCCTATGAGTTAATGCTTCACTCGTAAAAAATTATTGATATTCTTGATCGGTTATTTTCGAATTATAGAAAATCCACCTGAACAGACTGAAAAATGATCAAAGTCCAGTCTGAAAAAAACCCAGGAACGAACATTTTAATTCTCCCTACGCCTTTGGAGATTGGCGCTTGATCTCCCCTTCACCTCCTCACTGCGCCAAAACTTGCGCTTTCATTATATAATCACTAGGTCATTCAAAGCCATGTTTTCCACAAGAATCTGGAACAAGCTCTTTGTTGGGCTAAGAGCCCCGTCAACCCTACATTCAGTCACCGTAAAAGCATTTCTTGCCATGTCCTTAGAGAAGAACGATCGA
>JAPMOR010048039.1:546899-575748 GCA_026543865.1 Argiope aurantia | reverse complement strand
TCACCGTAAAAGCATTTCTTGCCATGTCCTTAGAGAAGAACGATCGAACTTGACTGGTTAAGTTGTTTTATCAGAACTACAGTAATGGTTTAGCTGCACTGCGAATTCTTGGACAAGTGCTCGAGCGGTGTCATGTGATTTCACTCTCCCTTTGTTTACAGCACGAAAGGTTATGAAGTACATTTTTAAGTCGTCTGTATACAAGGTCCATGTAGTACAAAAGCTGACCATAGACCTGTTGGAACCTGGAACTCAAGACTGGAACAACGCATTGATTTTGCTGGACTGAATAGCCGTTTGCAGTGCATGACCTTGGAACGTTTTGTGGTCAGATGTGGAGCATTTTACGCTAGATGGAGTACTGAATATTTAGAGCTGTCGCATATGGAATACTGCTTATCCTAATGTTGTGTTGTACCTCTGCGTTCTGATTTCATTACTGCATGGTGCGGATTTACTGTTGATTTCATTTATGATTTCTTTCTACTTTCTCGTATGCAAAATATGCAATAAGATCGTGGAAACCTTTCGGAAAAAGTGCGTTTTTGAGATCTGATGGCCCCCAAATAACAATTTCTTTAGGAAAAATACCATTGTATACCATTTTGAATGTAATTTAACCAAAAATTTAATCAAACATTTTCTATAATGTGTCCATTGCCCATTTCACTTTGTATACTCCCATATGTTTTTCTTCTACCACATAGACTCGTGGATTCAGTTTTAAATTATTATGTCATCAAATGGTATTGTGTACGTTTTTCTGCCTTTATTAATTATTTTTAGTAGTGATTAAACTCCTTCAAAAGTTTAGAAATATGACTTTTAGTTAGATTTCCACCAGTTTTCTTTCTAATTTCATTATAATTAACGCTTTGTTCATACAATAGTAAAACCTTACATCTTTTTGGGGTTACAAATCAATTCTTATTACTATTTCACTCATTTTTTATGTTTTGATAAAATGGGAGAATGCAAAAAAAAAGTGACTAACTTGATAGCAATTACAAAAAACATGGGCAAATTATTTCCTCTCAGATCCAAAATATGGTGTCAGTTGATGTCAACAAGATTGCACTTTATTGGCTATAATTGAATGCAGAAAAGCTATGTCTTATGAGCATAAGAAAGGTGTGCTTTTTTCTTCTGGTTATTTCGCTTCAACAAAAAATAATGATAATTGAACAAATTTTAATGATGTACATTCTTGGCTAAATTATCTTTAAAATGGTAAATAACTTAGTGGTATTACTATAAATACCATTTCTGGTATGAGACATTAAATCTCCAAAATGCACTTCTTTCAAAAAATTTCCGGAATTTCGGCTATTACTGTCTTTATGTAGGTCTGAGTCTAGTCACTTGAATTATATTCATGTCCATTTCATTTGACTTATTTCGTATGAAGATGGAATTTTGTAATTGCTTTCCTAATGTTCTAGGGTTTTGACATTTTTGATGACTGTGACTTTTTTAGAAATGAATTAATGAAACTTTCATTCCATACAAATGATGCCATCTGGTAAAAACAGACTTCATTATATTTATAGTGATGAATTGTAAAGTAACGGCAAGAAAGTGAATAATGGTTAAAATAAAAGTATTTTACTTTATAGTTCATAAGTAAAAGTTTGTTTCTAAAACTGTTTTATAAATTGTATCGTATTGTTTTAAGATAGAAAGTAGAATGAAAAACTGTAAATCATTCTACACAGTACATTGTGTAGAATGATTTGCATTTTACAGAAAAATATTTCGCAATACCTTTTACGTATTTTTTTATCTGTTTAATCATGGAAACCTTAAAACTTTTGTTTAAAAAGTTAATGATGAAAAGTAATTTTCTTGATAATTTATTAAGTTGCATTCGAATAATTATACATTCCATTTTCTTTTACTGCCTCAAAAGATATTATTTACTGATGAACCCATCGCAAATGAGAATGAGGGCGGTGTGAGGATGGTTGAGGATTTGTGTACACAAGCGGAGAGATATCCACTCCATTTATTGGGTTTTCCTGTAAGAATAAACATGCATTTACAAATCGTGAAACAAAAACACACGTATAATTGATTAAAAAGGCAATTGCATCAACTGCTCAGAACCAAACAAAACACAGAGGATTTCAGTAATTCTGAGCAATTATCAAACTGATCATTTGTAAACGAATGAATATGTAATTTGCAAAGGAAGAATGAAAGTGAAACTAGATTCTTTTAAAAATTACATAAACAATAGATTACAAACAACTAGTTTTCAATTTAAGCCACTAGCGTTTCTGCAATGTTGGAGAGATACGTTACATTGAATGACTGTGATAGGAGTAATGGCTTAAAAATACTCAATGGTTCGTCCCCCGTTCAGTCAAAGGAGGTATATTTTTTCACAGCTTAAAGCAACATTTTCGTTTCTGAGGCTCTGTGTACCATTGGAAGTAGTACTTAATGTATTGAAAAATGATGCTTCTTGTCTAATAGCTCTTGGAAGACGACATATTAAACATTTTTAAGCCGATGCTTCATTTTTTATTCTATGTAAAACCTCATTCCCACAACTACAGATTATAAGGTTAGGAGGTTTTGATAACGTCATTGTGAGACAGGTGCTGCTTTCTCCCGTTTTTAAGAAATAGGGCAATAATTAAGTTTAGGAGGTCTTTCAACAACAGAAATGCTTTTTCTTTGGGCCTAATTTTTCGCTGAATGCCTTCAAGTAAGGCATTCGCACATTACAGAAAAACCAAAATTTGGAGTATTCAGTGAAAATATTAAATAAGTATGTTCTTTCCGTTACGATCTCATTGCAAGATATAATAAAGTTATTAAAACCTATTATTAGTGTTGTATTTAATAAAAACAGCTGTAATTAAGGTAATTGACGATTCTCAAGAAGCAAAACAATCAAAACTAATTTTACTTGCAATTATAAAATGAATATTCGTTTAAGTTTTTCACTTTCTCTATCTATTTAGAATATCTAAATAATATGAATTTATAATTTTAAATAAATATTTTTAAAGCAATGATACAAATTAAAAAAAAAGACAAGTTGATTGAATGTGTCATGTGGTAGTTAATGTATAAAGTACAAATATGGCGAATAAACTATTTTAGTAAAGAAAAAGTTCTAAGATTAAATTAGCATCTAATGTCAAAAACATGATGAAATCTTTCATTCTGTTTAATATTATCTATATAATTAAGAAAAAGATTTGACTTTTTTTTTTTTTTTTTGCTTGTTTGGGTTTCGATTAGTATTTTAATTGCTTTGAAATTCCTTAAAAATAATTTTTCCTTGAAATTTAAGATGAATGTCAAAGTTTTGGTTGTAATAAAAAAATATTATAGCAAAAAGAATTAAAATCTTTATTGTAAAATAGAAAATAATCATGCATTTTCATGATAGTAAAATTTAAAAATATCGCAGTGATACTCACCTATTAAATTTGGCTGATGCTTCTTAGAACTGAGTAGAGCGCAATCAAATTTTGAAATTTTCTAGAAAATATTTTTCTTTCCGTGAAAATAAAGTAATTTTTATATGTATTGTACATTTGACATCAATGAGAGGGAGTTAAGCATATATTAAAGGCGCACATTTACGGCAGTTTTCGATTAATATATGAACAAAAATCATCCGCGAATGATGGTATTCGAAATGACTTGATGTAAGAACTTTTCTGCCCCGGATCCTGCCAAGAATGCTTGAAAAATTTTAATGAGCATCTGGAGGTGTATACTTCAAAGACAACTGACCCCCCCCCCCCTCCGCCACTCCGACTTATGAGAAAATATAAACTAAACTATTTGATTGGTACAGTTTCAAGCAGAATACTAACAGCGATGCACATTAAGTAAAAGTATCATAACAATCTAAAAATTTGACTTGGTGATATTGATGAATTTCCACGTTTCTAACCTCTTATCTATCTGTTTCTATCTATCTTTCTATATATATATATATATATATATATATATATATATCATTTTCTTTATATACCCTGGTGTGCAAAACTTAAACAACAGATATGTTTTTTGCCATAACTTCACGAGAAATCATCTGAGAGACATGAAATTTAGAAAGGAGATACAGCATTTTGTTCTGAAAGAATGACGAAAGCATAGTTGCGCAGAAATGAATACAATGCATATAGTATGGAATCAAACAAAAAAAGACTTTATTGAACTCATAGTATCGTTACACATGATTGTCTGACCAAGTAGAAGAACAGCAAGCAGATGTTCCTTAGTATGGGATATGCCCTCCCCTTACTGCAATGGTTGCTTCGCACCGCCTTCCCATACTCAGCACCAGATTGTCCAACAGTTCTTGAGGTAAGAGTGCCCATTCCTCAATCAGCATTTGTTTAAGTTGTCGGGTATTCCCAGGAAGATGTAATCGTGCCGCAAGGCGTCTCCCCAAAGCATCTCACACATGTTCTATCGGATTTAAATCAGGGGAGCACGCCGTCCAATCCATTCGAGTGATATCTTCACTTTCCAGGAGCTCCTCAACAGCATGAGTCCTGTGTGGCCGTGCATTGTCATTCATAAAAACGAAGTCTGATCCAATGGTACCTCGGAACAGATGCACATGGGGAAGGATCACTTCCTGACAATAGCGATCTCCAGTTACAGAACCTCTGTCGAAAACGTGGAGCTCAGTCCGCTAGTTCATCATAATGCTTCCCCAGACGACAACTCCAGGACCACCGAAACGGTGTCTTTCCGTGATGTTACAAGCGATTTCCAACGCCAGTTGATTTGGAGAGAGGTCAGGACACGGTTTCATCCCAGTAACATCTTAAGCATCCCAGTGGGATGCTTAAGAGAGACGCCTTGCGGCACGATTACATCCTCCTAGGAACACCCGACAACTTAAACAGATGCTGATTGAGGAATGGGCACTCTTACCTCAAGAACTGTTGGACAATCTGGTGCTGAGTATGGGGAGACGGTGCGAAGCTACCATTGCAGTAAGGGGAGGACATATCCCATTCTAAGGAACATCTGATTGCTATTCTTCCTCTTGGACAGACAATCATGTGTAACGATACTATGAGTTCAATAAAGCCTTTTTTTGTTTGATTCCATACTGTATGCATTGTATTCATTTCTGCGCAACTATGCTTTTCGTCATTCTTTCAGAACAAAATGCTGTATCTCATTTCTGAATTTCATGTCTCTCTGATGATTTCTCGTGAAGTTATGGCAAAAAACATACCTGTTGCTTAAGTTTTGCACACCAGTGTATATTGATAAAAGCATTTAAATTTTTTTTTAAATATTTGTAATTTTTCTAATTTTTAGTCATTACATCTTACAATATTCATTGCAACTTCAAAAATAGGCTTATTATACCATATAGCAGCATCGCACACAAACTACTGTACGAGCTCGAGCGGATTTTTTAAGTTCACATTCATATTCTAAATTGTCAAATAAAATTTTATATTGAAAAATTTACCTTCTATTAATATTCTTGAATATTAATAGAATATTCTTTTAATATTATAATGATCTACTATTAATATTAATATTCTTCTAAGAATAAATATTGTACTTTGTGGATAATCTGGATATGCAATCTTCAGTAAGAATGATAAATATTCCAGTTTTCAATAGTAATATTTCTATTCTTTGAATTAATTTTTATTTTGTTATAATATTCTTAATTTATGACCTTAATTTTTTACAATTGAAAAAAGAATTTAAAAGAAGATGCCTTGAAAGAAATGAGTACTGAAATAAATACAAATGTAAGAAGTTAAGTCTTCTAACTTCAAACTGAAGTGAAAGGGAAAAGATAAAGTATGAATATTAGAAATAACGAATCTTTTTATACAACTTTGATTTTTTTTTATTGTTAGCAGTAATTGTATACAATATTAATTTTATAAAATTATAAACAGTTATAAAACAACTCTTTTATTTCCAGCTCATTTCAATTTTGTTTGATCCATACAACTACCAGATTGCTCGGCCATGTAATATTAATTCGGAATATTTCAACTTTATTATTTGATATTATTGAATAATATGAAATTTATGCGAGAAATAATTACTTTTTGCTTTCAAAATAAGGCATTCAAAATTAAGATCAAATTTTCGTTTCCGAAGTATTACAAAATTAAATTGAAACATAAAATCTGTAGAAAAGCGAATCATCACATTAAAAAGAATAAATTTGACGCTGGTGAGAGATAATATTTTGCCATTCAAAACTTATTAAGTGAGTTTTAAAAAATCCCTTCAGAGAATAAGCCTCAGTCTAGAAATACTTTTTAAAAAGTGTGTAATATCTACCTGTGGATAAGCATAAATCTACTTCGGTTTTAATTTACCAAAAAAAAAGTTCGCTGAATTTTTCTAAAATAATGGGAAAATATAATACAATTAAACGGTATTTGATGAAACTACGAAATTAGTGGATTTTCATTATAACACTGAAAAGTATTGTTGCAAACCTTTTAAAAATGTATTGTAATTCAGGAGAAAATTGTATGAAGATTCAATTCGAATCACTAAAAAGATAATATTTTGAATGCTTTTTGTACTCTAATATTTTCGGAAGGTATCGGATAATTGATGATTTGTTCTTCCCATGTTTGTGATACTAACTCCAACGAATCCTTTCACTCGCCAGTGAGATGATGCAAGGGAAGGAAATATTCCTTTTGGAGATGATAGGGTGATTTCGAGAGATGTCTCAAATACCTTAACTCCGCTTTCTCCTAATTTGATTTCTTGTTCTGGGCTCCCTAATTTATTGTGTCCTTGGAAAAACAGATACTGTCTTAATTGAATTAAGAATAACTCGAGCTTTAAATCTTCCCAAAAGTTAAGTATTATTCATGAAATGCAAAAAATTTGGAGTAAATTTAAATAAACACAAAAGTGGTTGTGGAGAATCATTGGATATATAGTCATGAAAACTTATATTTTGCTAAGAAAATTCCGTATATTTAGGAAAACGAGCAGGAAGTCATGAAAAAGAAAACAATTTGAACTCATATTGTTTCACAGAAAACTGTTAATGATTTGCATCTTTGATCAATGATATTTGTTTTCTGCTCATTTTTTGGCATGCAATAAAGCAGAATATATTTGTGATTTTTTAAAGCCGAAATTTTACTCTTTTTTGTTTATTTATGATTTGTAGAGTTTTCAGCCACCAAATTATGAGAGAGAGAGTGAGTAGATTCAAAGAAAATGCTTTCAGTATTCGGGAAACATGAGTATTTGTAGTACTGCTCATGTGCGGAATTGAACATTATTTTTCGTTCCTAATTTTGAATTTAGGTATGTAAGGCATCATATGAGTTGAAAGATTGAGAGAGATGTTGGCATTGTAGTGAACGGAATTTTAGTTGATGTATATGAAAATCAAAATAATGAGAGTTTTTCCATGAGTTGATATTTTTTAAACTGAATTTTTGAATAATTACATTGAATTTTTTTAATGTTGAAAATTGTCAATTGAAAATGCTAAATATCTATGCATTTTTATGAATTAATTACAGTAAATTAGGTATTATAATAAATTTTATTACGTTAATCACATTATTTAGGCAAACATTGTAATTTTAGCATTATATACCTTTATATACATTATATCAAATGCTAACTTTGTATTGCTGTTTGCTAAGGGTTTGTAACATAAGAGCCAGCACTGTTTAAACTGCTCCAAGCATATGATTAAAAAAAGCAGTAATATTTAAAAGATATAAATAAGAGTTTAAGCATTGAGCAAGAATAAAAATGATGATAAAAAAAGAACTGTCCAACACCAAATTCAAAAGAACATAAAAAATAATACAAAATACAAAGTTAAATGCAAGTGAAATATCCTATAGCTTTTAAAAAATTTAAAACATCTGGGTAATATTTATCATGCAATTAATGAGAGAAGATAAATGGAAAAAGTAATGACGACGAGAATGAAAAGATGGACAAATCCATTTTGGCCGAAAAGGAGATGATGGTGAGTGTGTTAATTTGACATCAACCTCTCCTACAGGGTTGGATGGAATGTCATTTGTTGTGGATACAAGTAGAATGACATTGGACTTTTTCGCGTATCAGAAAGGATGAGATCTGTTTAGCAGAAGAGTCTGCCGTTCATTACCGACTTATCTAGATAAAGAATCCTCTGCTACTTAGAAGTCGTAAGGTAAACAAAATTTGGATTGCAATCCGATTAGGATAGCGAGAGTTATTATTGTCAGTATAAATTATAAAATTAAACTGATAAGGCAAAATTTCTTGAAGATTTCCACTAACTCAGCCATAAATAAAGAATAACAGTTGTGCTCAATATTCCAGATGGAGTTGAAAACAAAAAGAGCAGTTTGGGATATATCAAGTCCTGAAATTGAATTGAAAAGAAAATTGTGGTTCGTCCGAAAGCGGGAAGCAAAATAAATCAACAGGACGATGACGTGTGAACGGTCCAAGTCATATAGGAATAAATTGTCACTAAATGGAAGAGGGGCTGGCACTCTACGAAGATTAACTGGAAGAGTCATATAATAAATGGGATGGACGAGTCGTATGACAATTGTGTTGTAAATAATGTGATATTAAGGACACTTCCTTGTGGAACTCCCTCAACTTGAATAAAATAAAAAGAATAAAAATTGCATATATGAACTCGAACAATTTTATAAGAGCATGGTCAAGTTTCCCCTAAAACCAAAGTTAAAATTTGAAAGTATGCCGCAATGCCATTAACAGTCATATAATTTCTCAAAATCGAAGTATATAGAAACAAGATGGCTCTTTCTGACAAATGCATTGTGTATTTGGGTTTCCAGTTATACGAGGGTATCGGAAATATATTGACCTCTATGGAAACTACTCTGCAATTAAGAAACACATCCTTGTTTCTTCAATTCGTATATGAGACGAGTACTGACCATTCTTTCAAATGTTTTACAGAGACAACTCATCAGAGCAATTAGTTTGTAGTTCAGAGATGTTGCAAGATCTTTACCAAGTTTAAGAATGGAATCACAATAACTTCGCGACACTGTGACGGATGCCTCTGCTTAGTCTAAATTCTGTTAAATAACAGTAATATATTGGGAAAGGAAACTGTATTCAAATGGCGAAGCATGATTCCATCTGGCTTGAGACAAGGCCGTTCCTACTTCCAACGTACTAAATTCACAGTTGTATGAAGAGGTTTTCCAAGTATTAAAGCATAATAGGAACGGTTGCGACCGATTCTTAATTATCAGAAAATCAGAGCTGTAAGAATCAATTGCGGAAACTTGTGCGAATGCTTGGCCGAAAATATTGGAAACATCTAATGGTTCGGAATTTGACACTTTTCCTGTTTTTAAAAAAGGAATGGAATATGCATGATGAATCCCATTAGCAGCCTTGACCGTTTCCCACATTTTACTGAATGTGATGGATAAAAAAAAATTATTTCAGGATTCCCTCTGACTATGATGCCGAATCCGATGAGCAAGGGCTTTAAATCGTTTAAGAGCGACACGATTTTCTGTCGTCGGGTACTTCTAAAATGTGTTTCAAATCCTTTTTGGTCCTTGTAGCTATCGCGACAGATTTCATTTGACCACAACATACGAAATTTTCTCAGACATGGGAAAGCCTTCGTTATATAGGTATTTGCAGCGTTTATTATTGTATCAATGACATGATGAATTATTAAACATCTGTGGTCATTGATCATAGTTTCAGTGAAATCTGCCAGCTACAAAAATGTTGTCCGATTTACTCGCTGGAATAGGAAAACGCGGAGAACAAAGATTCAAATCGCCCGCTATCAGCAAAGGAGATAATAAGAGGGAAATGATCACTATAATAGAAATCTTCGTAAACTTTGAAAGTGAGTTATGGCAGGAATTCGGGATAACATATGACCAGATCAGCACTATGGAATGTATGTGTGAAAGTACTCATCATCATAGAGCACATAAAAAGAGTTATTAAATCTAAACTGTCAAAAATTTGTATCTTCGAACCCCATAACGTTGAAGTCGCCTAACAAGAGAAAGGGGGTAGGAAGCTGGTCCATCTTATAATTTTAGGGCGCCAAGAATTTTACTTGAACACCAAAACAGACCGGATGAAAGATGTAAAAATTATCTTCATGCCATGTAATTTGGGCCGAATGTTACGTCAGTTTCAAAGAAGAAGGTATCCATTAAAAAAGTCTTGTTGCAGAAGAAGAAAGCAATGTTTGGAGGTTATAAAATATCACAACTCACTTTAAATTCTACATCCTCCTCTTCAGATGAATGAATTGCGATTAGTTCCGGACTTTAGAATGCGCCACTAAAAATGGACTTTAAATTTTTGTGGACAAAACTCTGATTTGCAAGTCCCAGGACAATATAATTGCTAAAGGTTAATTTCTTTAAACCGTGAAGTAAGATCCTGTGGAGAAAGGCCATGTTTTGAGAGCTATAGCTTCAAAGATTTTCCAGATTTTTATTTGCGTCTCATTAGTTTTTCAAGTTTGCCAGTTTCACGTTTGCTGTTTGGGGAAAGCTCAGCTTCAGAATCAATTGATTTTTTTTGTGTGTGTGGGTGACATATTTTACACAATTTGGGCAAGAATAGCTTGCACAAAATTGTTTCTGCACCACAATTGCATAAGTTAATCCAGGCGTAGGTGTTTAAGCTAGGATAGGGAATGTCTATGAATTTAAGAGCGGTTATTTATATTTTCGAGTGTTCAACATTTGCATAATCGCGAAAAATCGTTACCGCAATTGACGCACTCTTCCGGTGCGTTGCATAAATTTTTTCAGTACAGCGGCGGCATATCATTCTCCCCCGGCAATTAGCTTTGGAGGCTCCAAACCATTGAACTGGAAACATTTCAAATGATTTGGTATATATGCTCTGATAGGTAGTTTTATGTAGCCGGTATCTGGTAGTTTAGGAGGATGAGAGGTGATGATGATATGTTTTATATCAAAGAATTGTCCATTCCGTCGAATGATTATACGGCGTACATGAGTGGTGTTGTAACTCTTTTGACATTTCTCCAAGAGGAACACTGTATAGCTTTCCACGGGATATAACACCTTTATAATAATTTAATGATGAGTGAGGAGAAACAGTAACACCTGTTGTAGTTAAATCTTTTAGTTATTTTCTGGACTTGCTTTTTAACATTAACGTCTATCAACAAGTCACCAGGTCGTATTTTATCAATTCCTGCAATATTACTAACGGTTGAAGCAATGTACAAGAAATAGTGCTACAGAATAAGGAGGTTCTTTAAATTTCGAAATGATGTTAATGAAAAAAACATCTCAAAATTCGATGAAATTTGTGTTGGTAACATTTGATGCCCACTCAAGGGACATACAATACTGAAAGTGATTCGGGCCCGATTGCATCGCCTACCACCCTCGACATGCTAGCCGGAGCCTAGACACTGAGAATCTCACCGGGGACATTTCACGTCAATACTAACTCTGTGTAATGCAAAACATCAACAAACCAAATAGAATCCAAAGAATTCTCAGCAATGTCATTCAATAAAGGATAAAAGAAAGTATAGGATGCAAATAAATAGGGAATGCTCATTGCATTACCCAATTTTATGCCACCGAGAGAAATAATGAAATCCAATTCAATTGTAGAATTATTTGTGACATGAACTCAATCATGTGCTTATAGAGTTAAAGGCAATAACACTACAAAAGATTTTCTTGACATTGAACCTAATTTTTCGCTATTTGTTTTCGATTTCATTTAAAATTTCGTAAATCTAAAATTGCTTTCAGGAGAGATACAACCATGGCGTTTTTTATTATAGGGATTTCAGAAAAGATCACTTAATATTTTTTTCGTTTGGAGATAAATATCTCCTGTTCGAACTTTGTTGTAGCTTAGCTATTTTGGCGATGATGATAAAATTTCACCTTCAAATGTGTCAGAGCCCGGAATTCTAAATTACATGCCGTAAGTGAATGAGCTGTATTACGGTTCTGACACAGTCGAAGATACATCTTTCGACGTAATTAATATTTTGAAATCTGCGATGTATTGACGAAAATTACAGCTCAATGTCAAGGAACTCGTACCTTCATAAGGGTTTTCAAGTGGAATTGCCAAAAGAATCGAAATATTTCCATACGATTTGAATTTCTGAAAGAGATTAAATAAAATGAAATTGGGCATTTTTAGATAAAAATCAAGACAACATTTGTGAAACCCAAAATAGAATAATTCCGCAAACAGCGGTTAGCGTATATGAACTACTCGCTAAAGAGAAGGAAGTTAATTATCATTCATCTCATTAGTAATATTTCCAACAGAAAATCATTGCAAGAATTTTGGACTTCGACTGGACAGCTTTCCATCTCAAATAACTAAAATTATGATGATCGGGATGAAATATTTTCGCTTCCTAGAAAGCCTACTGTTACCTGCATGCCGAAGGATATATTTGTACTGGATTGGGGCGAGAAATAAACAACGAGTAGTGCATTGACATATACATAACAACGGTTATCCCAGAAATAAAGGGGAAGTGTCTGACTAAAGTGCTATTATACAATCTGGAGATTCATAATAATGAATATTAATTAAAAATATTTGTAATAGTTTTGATGGTTCTTTTGAGTTCTCATTTACTTATTATTGCTTCATTTGTTATCTCTCAAGTTCATTTGACACCCTTTTGATTAGCTGTATAATTTTATATTAAGACATTGAATGGATAAATATTAGTTTAGTTAAAATGTGATTCTGTTCAATGCAACGAAATCTTGTTTTTACAAATGTTGTGGTTTGTTCAGTAGTTGTAGCATGATTTTATAATTTTTGATAACATTAATTCATTGTGCATTTTGTTTGGGAGAACTCGAGAGTCTCAGAATGTGAGTATTGAAAAGTGTGAAAGATGTACGTTGATATGCAGTGCATTTTAGGAAAAATAAGTTTTTTTTTGGTAAGTAAGAAACAATATATATATCTGTTGAGTAACGGACCATATAGCTCATATATCTCACTTGTGCATGGGACTTAAAAATTATTGTCGAAATCAAACGGTACTTTCCCGCCAGTTAGAATGCAATGTGTCATTTTTCACCTTTTCATTGTCACCAAATAATTTGAGCTTTTCTTCTTATCTAGGTCCGAAAGCGCCATTTTCAGTATCTCAATGCAAAGAACCGCATCGAGGAAATTTAGTATAAAATGACATTTCAATTTCAATCCATGATACATCATAAAATAAAAAACTAATTTCTGAATAATGAAATTATTTTCTAAAATTTCAACAATTAACTGAATGTTTTGATTTTACTTTTTCTATTTTTATTCTAAATTAATCTATAATTCGAGTGATTATAATTTACATATAATGAAAGTTAGGGACAGTAATTGTAAAGAAGCTGCATTTAAATTTAATTTATCCTTTTTAACGTGAACAGTTCACCGAATACTATAAAACGACTCTTTTTCAATCCAGTAGAAAATCCTGGATAGTCCGAAAAGTCTAGTCCAAATTTTCCAATCATCTGTCTTTGTGTATAGGAAACGCAATTAGATTCAACATATACTCATTTTGTAAATGCACATTGAATTTAAGTTCAAATTTGTCTTTTCCAGCTCATCAAGTTTCTAAGAATCCGAGTTGAAGTACAAATAGGGTGTAAATCTGAGAAAAATTTATATGTTGTTGTCGCTAATCTCCATGGCCTGACTTAGTAAGACCAAATCCAAAAATCCGTTGACAAAAAGAAAGTCGAAAACGAGGAAGGGAGAAGAATAAATTTCTCCCCAAAGAAGTCCTAAACAGTCTAGAACAGGGATAGGCAAACTTTCTTCGATCGCGGGCCAAAAATTGAAAGAAAAAAAAAAAAAAGATAAATGGCGGGCCAAGATAAATTTTTCTAAAATTTAAAAAAATATATCAAAGTATTACAGTTTAAATATATGTTAATGAGATGAATGAAATTGCGATTTCATTTTTAAAAGTTACTTATATTGAGGTTCGAAGTGAGATGCACAGATTCCAAGGAACGAGGCTCAAAGCTCATCTGTCAGTCTATTCTGAAATAATTCTTTCATAGTTGAAAACACTTGTTCACATATAGAAGATGAAGCAAACATAGCATCGATTTCTGGGCTTAAGATATTAAATTTGGGAAACTTAATTTCGATAATGATTTGTAAAACTCTAATTTTTGTACATTTAGAAACAACTGCTTGAAATGATTGTTAGATTGCAACCGAATTAATTCAAGCTACAAATCGACCTCATTGCTTCACAATTTACGTTGAAAGGCATGGCAAAGAGATCCAATTTTGTTGGAATGGCACTGAAATCTTGAAATCTGCGTTCGAACTCAAAATGTAATTTTTTCAAGCCATCTTCATAATTCTTATGCGTCTCTTCATTTACTGAGGGTATTGAATTTAACCTCGGGAAATGAGACAAATCGTTCTTAGCTAGCTGCCCAGCAAACAGATTAAGTTTTAGTTTAAAAGCTTTGAGATGGGCCCAGATATCGTCGATAAATTGATTTTTGCCTCGCATCTTGACATTCAAGTTGCTTATATGACAAAGAAGATCTATGAAAAATGCAAAGTCCGAAAGCCATTCTGTATCTTCTAACATTTCGCACTCCGCAGAACACTGTTTTTCATGGAAGAACGACACAATGTCATCTTTCAGCTGCCAAATTCGCTCGAAAACACGTCCTCCACTAAGCCATCTTGCTTTCATGTAATACAGTACATCAGAATATTAAGATTGCACGTACTGAAGAAAATCTCGAAATTTCCTGTGAGTAAGCCCACGAGATAGAATAATATTTACAAACTTCATGACTGCATCAAGCACGGGTTTCATATTCAATGCAGATTTACATAGAGAATCTTGATGTATAATACTATGTAGAAAAACAACATTCTTCCCGGGAAAGTTTTGATTAAAGAGTCGAAGAAATCCAGATTTTTTCCTGTAATATTTGGTACTCCATCGGTCGTAATATTACATATATTTGTTATAGACACTTTCAAAGTTAAAAGCCCTTCCTGAAATTTACGAAAAATATGACACCCCTTTTTAGTTCAAGAACGCATGCACGCCAGTTCCTCGGTAATTTCAAAGTTCTCATCAACACCTCTTATAAATAATACTAATTGAGCAGTATCATTTATATCTGTGCTTTCATCCATATCTATGGAGCAAAATTTAAACTTCCCAATCTTTGACTTTAATTGTGATGTCAAATTTTTATCGATGACTTCGTTTATAGAAGTCACCGTTTTTCGAGATAAGCTTACAGTCTCAGAATTATTTTTCTTGTTTGGACATAGAACATCACAAACTTGGAGCATACATTGTTTAACAAACTCCCCATCACTGAGAGCTTTATTATTTTTAGCAATATTATTTGCTACAACGTAACTTGCATGTGTAGCTGCTTCTTGGATATTGCTGCTTCTCTTATTGAAAAAAGTTTGTCGGCCTGATAAATTTTACAAAGACTTTCTAATTTTTGTTTTCTTTCATATTCGGGCATTGCTTCGTAATTTAAATTCTTATTCTTAGATGTAAACTGATGGGAAATGTTATATTCTTTAAAGACTGCTACAGCTTCATTGCAGATGAGAAACACTGGTTTATCTTTTACAACTGTAAAAAATATTTCGAGGTCCATTCATCATTAAAAGCGCTGCACTCTGAATCAACTTTACATTTTTAGTAGCCATTTTGGGGTTGAAATATTTTACGAATAACCCAAACAAGCACTAGCTACGCTATACTTTTAATAATTTCACCACTATTCACAATGATGCTGTATGTCCGCAATCTTTCCATACGCAATCAATAATATTAGAACTCGGGCCAAAAGAAAAAGCCGCTGGCTGGAGCTTAAAATGCGCAAATTTGAGGTCTAATTCACCTATATTTGATTCCCATATGTCTGATCCCCGAGAAAGATATAAAGCTTGTTGGTACCAATTTACAGCTATAATTAACAAAGAACTTCCTCTTTTAACGCTTTACCGATTGAAAGATATCTGTGCTTTCTATTTCCGTCGATTTATGTTTTATAGAACAAAAATAGAGAAAGTAAAAAGATCAGCAGTCCTTTGAAAAAAAGGAATTAAAAAAAATTAATATTTAATCAAAGTAGAAAAGGAGTTCAATATATAATATATAAATATATATTTCTTTTAATTTGCCTCGGACCAGCAAGATTAAAATTATATCCGCGGGCCGGAGTTGGCCCATCCCTGGTCTAGAATATGTTCAGCAGAGGCCTGATGTTGACAGCATTTCGGGCAAAGAGAGTAAGATTTTTCACCCTGAGAAAAGAAAAGACATTTAAGTTGGCCACTGGCAAGGCGCGACAGGCAAGTGGTGGTTTTTCTATAACAACTAAAAATTAAGGACTGGCCTGGCTTATTGGCCCAATCCAGAGCAGTGGGTACCCTCCAATTCTTCTTATTTAGGAATTTCACCTGAGAGAACAGTTCTAAGTATGTGAGCTCAGCAGAAGATGAAGTTGTTAGGCTGCTTCCTATCTTTACAAGCCTGTCTGCTATTTTGTTACCAAGTAGATTCACATGAGAGTTGATCCACTGGAAATGAATATCATGTTAGAGTGAAATCCAGGTTCAACTTCTGAAGAATAGACAAACTTGCTTTATCTCTAACATAGGTCGAATTGTTAAGTTGTTCCATTGAGCTGCGGCTATCAGTAAGAATCCAAAGGTTCTTATAATTATTTTCTCGTAAAATGGTCTTAAGTACCTCATCGATTGCTAGAAGTTCGCTTCTAAAAACGGAAAGGAAGTCTGGATTTCGTTGGCATAGAGAAAAACTAGACTGAGGAGTTACAATATAAATGTCACTACCTGCAAAATTGTCGATTTTGCTGCCATAAGTATACAATTTAATGACACATATAGGAATTTTATTAATGACTTTCAAGGCCAATTGTCTAAGGTTTTCTGACGCATTTTCCTTTTTATTGATGGGAACAGGGAGGTTGAAATGAAAGTGAACCCTGGTAAGTTCTTCAGTTGGATTCATACAGGAGTGAAGAGAATGTGGCTCTACATTTTTAGGAATTACATTCTGAGACAATACTTGACTAAAGGGACTATTTTTCTTGAGTATCTGGAGGTTAGTCCAATTACTAAGGTATTTTGAGGTGTTGTTTTGAATGCCATAACTGGAAAGTTTGTTATAATATTTGATAAGGTTAGCATGTCTTCTAACACGGAGAGGTTTCAAGTCGGCTTCATAAAGGACAATATCTGAGAGGCACCAGTTATTATACGAGCTGCACTCAGCTGTACCTGCTCAAGTTTCTTCAAGTTGGAATCGGAGGCACAGTAATAAATTTGGAATCCATATTCAAGTAAAGGTCTGATGATAGCTAGATAAGTAGTTCTAAGGGTAGTCGCGTCAGCTCCCCTGTCTCTACGTGCAATATATTGAAGGTTTTATGTTTAATCGTTATGTTTAATCGTTAATCAATATGTTTAATCGTTTTCTTGCTTTTGAGACGATGTAATCAATGTGCTTATTACTTGTAAGTTCAGAATTCAAAACGAATCCTAAGTATTTTGGGTGTTTTTCATAGGCAAGTTCTTGATTTTGAAGCATCAATTTTGGTTTGTAGTTGTATAAGTGTTTATTGGTTGTAGAAAAAGGTGGTAATCGATTTGGCAGGATTACATTTGAGTTTAAGTTCTGCAGCAAACTCGGACAAGGCCTTCAAAGACTCATTGAGTTTGGACTCTAGAAGGTTTATATCGAATTCAGAGCTCCAAATAGCAATGTCATCAGCAAACATATCAATGCGTGTTCCAAAAGGGATAACTTTTTCTGTACCTGCTAAAAACATAGAGAATAATGTTGGACCAAGTACTGTACCCTGAGGGACACCTTGGGTAAGATGAAAATTGATAAATAATTATAATTTTATATAAATTCTATTATCAAATGCATAGGAAATCTTTTACGTTGTTTTCTAGTTCGAAAACTATTTAAGTGTGGAAGTGTCAGACTGAAGATTCTTCCAGCGGATTTCAAGTAAGAGAAAACTTAGAGGAATTTTCTTCTCTCTATTGTCAAGAATGGAAAAATATCTTTGATAAGAGGAAAATGCTTAATCCTATTTACCTTTGGAACAATCAGCTTAAGGAATGAAGAAATTGTGGTATGTGAATGTACCTACTTCTTCGTTAATCTTGAACAAATTCTGGAGGAAAATACTGTTCATATTGTGTATACTTTATGAAGTATTGTACTGCACAGGGCTCGAAGGTAACCAAATCTCTGCAGTATTTTTTTCACCGCATGATGGAAATGAAAATAAAAGAAATGGTTTTTGTGAAGAAAATTTTTCATAATTTTTGTTATTTGACCAGAGAAACGATACGATCAATATAGATAAGAATTTCTTTTATTAGAGCAATTCACTACAGTAGATTTAGCTGGGCCTAGTTGTAGTTTCCAAGTCTGACACCAATTCTTAATTATCAGTGCAGTTACTTGTAATTTTTTTTGAACACCTTTAAGATTAGTCAAAACAAAGAATCAAAAAAGCATCATCGTAAAGAAGGAATGTTACACCCAAAGGGATAATTTCAAACAAAGCATGAAAAAAGATGCAACATTCCTATGGAATGCCTCTTCCACTCGAAATGGTTGCAAAAATTTTCCCCTTCTATCTGACTCGAAGAGTACGATCCAACAAGAATTCTCAAATCCAATAAGCTGTATGACCAGAGATGCAAGTTTCTGGGAATATTCCATCTCGCCATGCAGAGTCGTATACCAAGAATTCGATAAGCGCTGATGCAATAATCATTTTTTAAATACTGTATGCTAACAATATTATATTGAAGAAAACTGTCAGGAGACTTTCTAAATAGAATGAAACAAAAATAACAAGGGTAAAAAGTATTTAGCTTTTTCAAAAAATCTGTCCTTTTTTCTGGTCAATAAGAGATATAGGTCTATAGGATTTTAGCTCCAAGGCTTTCTTATATTAGGTATAATTATTGAATGTTTCCATGAAAGTGGAATGTTATCAGATAGCCAGAATTTGTTAATGATCTTCTGGTTTTTTTAGGTTCTTGTGTGAAAAGGGTTCGATTTGGAAAATTCTCTCAGAAATGAGTTTGTTTTCTTGGTAAAATTTCTCTGATTGCGAATTTGTGCCTTATTTCCAGAAATTTCCAAAGGGGACCGAAGTAATATTGGAGAATGATTTGATGTTGTCTCTGAAATTGCTCTAATGCATTTCGATCCTTTAAACGATACTATTCCTTTGCTTCAATATGGCGGTGTTTCATTCATATTCCTTAGAACTTACGAAAAAAATTCACTTTTGGAAAGTCATTAACATTGTGAGCAATTTTTTTAAAGAAGTAGTGAGATTTCAAAGTTGTTTAGAGCAATTAATATTCACATTTTACTTTAGAGACAGTGATGCATGCGCTAAGAGGATTTTGTGTAGTATAATTACAATTTTATTTGAAATTATTATTTTGTATAATAGCATGTATGATGTAAAATATTTTATAAAAAAAATGCATTCTTGTGTATGTGCTTAGCATTTTATCAAATGCTGTTATTGAATATATATTTCCTCTCTTGCGTATAAAATTTACACCACATACTTAGCAATAGCTGATCTGATTTGCTTGCAAAATCAGAAAAAGCGTTTGGAGTTCTCATTAGTAGAAGACAAATCACTTTTGGAAGTACCGTATGGAAAATGTCCAATACCACTTTGGATCCAAAATATTTACGTCTTACAGTCAAACTTGGTGGGACTATGTCAAGCTTTGGGGTTGTATTAGAAATTTAGAATTTAGAAATTGTTTGTCGATTGTTCTTTATTTTTAATTTAAATTCAACCCTTTGTTATGTGTAAAAATAAAAATATGTTTGCATTTCTTGGTAGTGTGTTATTTATATTAAAATCTGGATTTACCAAGTAAAAGTAAGGTGAACTTTCAATTGTTTGAGCCACTGTATATATATATATATATAACGTTTAGAGGGTGAAAATCGCAAAAATATAAGGAGTCGGCAAACTTTTGGAAACTGAAAAAAATTAATAAAAAAAAAATAACAAAAGGTGTTTCAACTATGAATTTTCTTAAGTGAAAGCACCTTATTAAAGGCTATTTTTCATGTCAATAACATGCCGATTTGATGAACCGGGGGTCATAAATTATTGAAAACGAAAAAGTAGTTTAGAACCCTTATCTGCAAAAATATTAAAACTTTAAGAAAAATAAAAGCTTGAAAATATAAGGAATTTTATATTCTTTAATTTGATATAAATCTGTAGTGTGAAAACTGTGGAGGTTTTAAGATATTCAAGAAAAATAAAATTTTTGCCAGGAAACATCGCTGCAACATCGGTAACGATATTTACAGAGGGTGTTGCCAAATTCGAAAGGTAAATTTAGAGAAATGATAGTAGGCATTAAGGAGATGAAAAATTATCATAAAACATAGGGTCGCAGGAAAAGTTTATTCTGTGAAACTCGCAAAAACAGACATCGAAGAGACAATTAGCCTGGCGAAGAGAATGGCCCTAAGAATGCAAGGATTTGGAACAAGATAGTCGTGAAAAAGAAGCTTTCTCGTATCTAAATTTTCCATGCGTTCGAGGATTATAAAAGCAGAGAGCATTGCAGAATTGATGGTTCGGGGAATATAAAAGCAGCTTGTATTCATTAAAGAGCAGTGCAGAATTGATAGTCGATAAGTTTCATTCGCAAATAACATGTCAGATTTCCCGAACGACGAATATGCGGATATGCATTTAATTTACGACCGAGCAGATGGTAATGGACTGCTAGCACAAAGAATATACCAATAGCAATATCCAAGTAGACGTTGTCCACACCACAGCACCTTTGCAAATACACTGGTGTGCAAACCTTAAGCAACAGGTATGTTTTTTGCCATAACTTCACGAAAATCATCTGAGAGACATGAAATTCAGAAATGAGACACAGCATTTTGTTCTGAAACAATGACGAAAGCATAGTTGCGCAGAAATGAATACAATGCATACAGTATGGAATTAAACAAAAAAAGGCTTTGTTGAACTCATAGTATCGTTACACATGATTGTCTGTCCAAGAGGAAGAACAGCAAGCAGATGTTCCTTAGTATGGGATATGCCCTCCCCTTACTGCAATGGTTGCTTCGCACCGTCTCCCCATACTCAGCACCAGATTGTCCAACAGTTCTTGAGGTAAGAGTGCCCATTCCTCAATCAGCATCAGTTTAAGTTGTCGAGTGTTCCCAGGAGGATGTAATCGTGCCGCAAGGAGTCTCCCCAAAGCATCCCACACATGTTCTATCGGATTTAAATCAGGGGAACACGCCGGCCAAACCATTCGAGTGATATCTTCACTTTCCAGGAGCTCCTCAACAGCATGAGTCCTGTGTGGCCGTGCATTGTCATCCATAAAAACGAAGTCTGATCCAATGGCACCTCGGAACAGACGCACATGGGGAAGGATCACCTCCTGACAATAGCGATCTCCAGTTACAGAACCTCTGTCGAAAAAGTGGAACTCAATCCGCCCGCCCATTCATCATAATGCCTCCCCAGACGACAACTCCAGGACCACCGAAAGGGTCTCTTTCCGTGATGGTACTGGGATGAAACCGTGTCCCGACCTCTCTCCAAATCAACTGGCGTTGATAACTTCGGCCCCTAGATGGTCGAGTGATAGGTAACTTTTAAGTTTTTTTAAAAGGTTTTAATATTTTTTGAAATTTTATTGCTGTCTGGGTTTTTATTTGTGAGAACGTTTGGTTTTATATTAAAAATCGCCTTCGTGTTTTTTTTTTTAGTCTAACTTTAATAAATATTTGCTTTAAAAATTATTCATTGTTACTTATATGTTTCTTGTTCGGTTGATGTGATTTTTTTGCCTTTGTTTTGTGACTGGTCTTTTTATACTAGGTTAAGGTTATTTGTTTCTTTCTTCCAAAGGTTATATTTTACGAATTGTTTATAATTGTAATTTTTACTATTTTAAATAATTAATCCCCACTCCTATTTTAGGTGATACAAAAGGAGCTTTACACTAAAATTCGTCATCGTACATTCATAAAAAGGTTATCATTTCATTCGAAAAGAATTGACGTATTCTTCAAAATTTTTGAATTCAAAAATTCATAAGGGACAGCCTGTATATTGAAAGAAGTCATTTGCCTATGTCTACTCGTTTTGAAGTTATTAGCTAACAAAAATTTTGATCTAATGTTAAAATAAAATTTTGGATTTTTATTATTATATAGTTATTGACCTAAACTCTTTTTGTTATGAAAATATAAAGCTTTCCACAAATTTTTCCTAAGTCATTAAAGTTCATTTATCATTGAAAAGTAATTTTTAATGCTCGAAAAAAATTTCAAAATTAGAGTTTAAATGTTTTTAAATGACAGCACATTTAAATTCGGGTATAAATCGAACAAAGCCATTTTATGGGAGCTTATTCCTACGAGAAGTTTTCCCGTTATATCCGTATTTCCTCTAAAGTAACACATTTTCAAAATATCGAAGGCATTTTATGTGGCACAATGCTACTACTGATAATGCATTTCATGTATCAAATATCATTTTCCATATTGTTATGTTAAAAGAATATACAAAAAAAATTTCGTCAGCAACAAAAAAGTAAATAAATAGATAAACTAAAATAAATGCTTTCCATTTCCATAATACTTTATTAAAAGTCGCAACTTTTAAATGTGGAGGATAATCTCTGTCCTTTTGTCAAATGAAAATTTTAACTCGCAGGTTCATATAATGTCACTTATAGAAGTGACTAAAAAATGGGAATTTTATTTCTTGATAAATTATAGGATTGTAACTATTTAATTTTCACAAATTATGTTATTTCTCTTTATATTTAATGTATCATTGATTCCATCTTTTGTAACAAGAAAAGGGTCGTTTGTGTTTGTTCATGTTTGCTCAATATTTCTTACAAAAGTCAGAAATTTCATAAAATTAAATCTTCCGTAGTTGTAATTAGTATTATATTGTAAATAATCATAAATGATATAAAAACAAGTTCAGGCCTCAAACCTTTATTAGATAACGGATTTAGTATTCACTTTTTGATGCAAAATATACAAGATGCGACGTAAATTCGTATAAACTTCAAAAAATTATAATAAAAAAATTGCAGTTTGCGGGAATATGTTGAAACAAATCTTTGGATTTTTTTCCCATTAAAAGAGGATTGAAAATTGTCCAGTAGATGAAGCTCATTCGTCAAACTGAGATGGTTTATACAAATTAAAATAGCTATAAATGGATCCATCATTTCATACCATCAGCATGCTATCGTTACCGGATCAATCGTTAGTGGTTAACTTTTCTATAGGAATGTTGAATCCACGACTAAATGACTGCGGAAGTTACAGGCGGTGAAAGGAATCAAGGCGAATGAAGACCCTACTTCATTGAATAGGAAATGAGGAATATGTATTGAATTTAGCACGACCTTTTTGAGGAAACGCGGAGTTTGGAGGATCGTCCATGAAGTGGCAGAAAATACCTCAATGCGGGCCGCGTAATTGTTATACAAAGTGTCAAGGGAAATGTGGCAGCGGAGACATCAACGGAGAGTAGCTGTGCCCTTGAAGCTGAAAGAGTAATTATGATTCCGTAAATATCGATCTGACGCATTCTGCACGTGATCTTGAAACTGCATCCGTACAAGATACAGGCACTTCATCAATTTTTACTACTAGATTCCGATGAAAGTCAAGCCTTTGCAACATGGGGGCTTTCACAAGTGGAATGTTACCTACAATGGTTGCTAAGCATCATGTGGACTTTCACCACAGAATATCCCCGAACTTGGAATCTCTAGGATTCTCTGTCGGTTGAAAGGATATACGTGGGAGTATTTATTAAGAAAAAAATTTTTTTTTAGCTTACATATACAATACACATAAAAAGTAACTATATACAATATTATAATGATGAAGGAGGGGTTCGGTGGGGGGGTATGAGCAGATGAAATCTATTGAAGTTAATATATTCTGGAGAAGAGCTTGGTTGAGAAATGAAACGAAAATTTATACTGGGCTTGGGTCTGGAGAAATCAATTCCTCGTTCGCTTGTAGGAACCGCACAAGATTTCTAATTTTAACCGTGGACATCTTGTTTCTCATTACGTTGGTCCACCAGATATTTTCTAGGTCGTGGGTGGGTTTTTTGAGATGAAAAGATGTGTTTAGAGGACAGCTAGTGGCATAATGAAGGGGATCGCCTACTTCGCCGCAGCCACATTGATACGATCCTTTAATATTGAATCTCTTGAAATATTAAGGGAAAGGGCCATGGCCAGTTGTAAAGATAATGTCAAGCCTATTCCAAGATGATGGGTTAAAGGAGACTTTCGAGATGATTTGATAGATGTTTCTGCCAGTTGAGCCATTGCCCCATTGTTCTTGCCATCACTGTAGGCTCAATTCATTTAGAATACTTTTCAGATGGCTTTTGGGAGCTGGGTATTGAACGGGAGTACCTGCAGAAATGGCCTGTTTGGCTCGAGAATCTGCAACCTCGTTTCCGTTGTGGCCCACATGTACTTTAACCCTCCTAACTTAATAGAAGGTTGGGGGAGCAGAATGGCATGAATTTCCTGAACAATTGGGCTTGCGGTGGAAAATGAGCTGATCGCTTTTAAGCTGGATTTTATCGTTAGCGTTATGATTGAAATTGCTAGCCCATTTACATGCTTCCTTTATGGCCGGCAGCTCTGCCTGAAAGACAGAATTCTTTTCGTTCAATTTGCCGAGCCACTCATGAGTGATTTGTTCGTTTTGGAATACGCAGTAGGCAAAGCCGGTTTTTCTCTCGATTTTGGGCCCATCTGTAAAAATATCCGTTTTGTTTGTTGGTTGGAATTCTTGTTTGAGGGAAATTCTGTCTTCAAGAAAAAAGTCTGAGGGGAAGATTTTTGTATGAGAGCATTTCATCTCGAAGTTCTCAGGATGGAATGTTATATTCTGAAAATGGCTATGTATTTGAAGACGACTTACTCTTACAAAGGTTGCTTCTGTTTGCGCTTTGATGTGAAGTGGAAGAATTCCTTCTAGAAATTGTAGTGCTGCCATAGATATTGTTCGGAATGCTCCAGAAATACTCAAGAGAAATTTTCTCTGCATTGAGATTAGGATTCTTTGTTGTCGAGATGAGAGAGGGTAGGCCCAAGCTGATGCTGCATGTAGGATCATTCTCTCGGCAACGGTGAAGTAGAGATGACGCCTGAATTCTTTTTTCAGACCCCATGTGGAGCCAGCAATTCTGCTGAGATTTTGGTATAAGTGAGTCGCATTCGTTTTGGTGTTGAGGATGTGAGGAATCCAGTCAAGCTTATTGTCGATGGTAACACCAAGATATTTTAAAGATTGTTGCCTTTTTATTGTTACGTTGTTCCATTTAATTGTTGGCCCGTTGACTAATTTGCTTATCAAGATAATACATGATTTTTCTACGGAGATTTGAAGGTGATGCTTGTTGGTCCAGCACTTGAAGATTGAGAGAGCATACTGGGCGGGTGATTTCGATTTTGCTCTTGTTGATTCGGCTAGAACAAAAACAAAGTCGTCTGAAAAAGCCTGGTGGTGAATGTTAAGTGGCCATTTTTGAGAAAGAATTTCGTTTGCGACAAGATTCCAAAAAACTGGTCCAGAACAAGATCCTTGAGCGCAGCCATTCTGCTCTGACCAGGCAGCAGTGCCTTGAGATGTTTGAAATAAGACTTCTCTATTTTCTAGGATATCATTAAATATTTCGGTAATTTTTGAATTGAAATTGAGTTTACTGAGGCTATTGCGATGGATGGGAATTGCAGATTATCGAAAGCTCCTTGATGTCTAAGGAAAGTACCAAGGTGTGTTCTTTTTGTTGTTTGAAATTATGAATTTTTTCGGTTAATTGCAGGATTGCGATGTCTGTGGACTTTCAGTCCCTAAAGTCAAATTGTTTTGGATGGATCACGTCATTTACTCTGAGGGGATGATTAAGTCTCTGCAAGAGTAGTTTCTCAAGGACTTTGCCAATGGTGAGAAGAAGAGAGATGGAGCTATAAGGACTGATGTCTGTTTTGTTCTTTCCCTTCTTGTGAAACACTATTATCATTCCTTTTTTGAGTGGAGTAGGGAAGCATTATATTTGAAGGCACTTATTGAAGAGGGTGTGAAGAATATCCGGAATGTTCTTGTTAATTTCTTTCAATATTGCATTATTTACGGAGTCACAACCTGGTGCTTTTTTAGGTGGGGCTTTACGAAGGACTTGTTTTATTTCGTTTTTTAAAAAGGTTGGTTCCCCAATGAAAAGTCTATTTGGGATTTCGGGAAGTGCAGTATCTTGGGCTGAAGGGTAAAGAGCCTTGAAAATATCTTGGGCGAATGTGTTAGCGTCCCCTACATTGCAGTTCCCCAAGAGCTTGAAGAGTTCTGAAGGTGGTTGGGCGTTTTTGATGCATGCTTTATATGGTATACCGAATGGGTTTGTTGAATCGGTGCAGAGATTATGGAAGGAGGATCGTTTTGCTTTTTTGGTGGCCTTTTTGAATTGTTGTCTTTTCTTTGATTCTATTTCTTTAAAATGTTGTTTGAGAGACCCTTGTGAGTGTTGTACTCTTCTTCTTAATGCAATGAGTTCCTTTTTCTTAATTTCGAACTCTTGTGTCCTACAGTTGATGCTATATTTAGTCTTGACATTTTTTACCTTGTAAGTTGCTTTGCATGCCTTGAAGATTTCAAGTTGTAAATTAAATGTGGCTGCCGAGAGATCTTCATGATTCTGAGAGGAGGCTATTGAGTTGAGAAGCTCTGGAATTTTTCTGCTGAGTTGCTGAATCATTTTACTGTGACCGCCATATGCTGTTTTAAAATGGTATTAGCTCGAGCCTTTGCGTTGAGAGGAGATGTGAATTTTTATTTATGGTCATTTAGAGAGTAATCTTCGAGAACTTCCCAATTACAGATTGATGCAAGGTATGCTCCTCTGACGATTAAAAGGTCTGGCCAGCCTTTTCCATTGTTAGTTTCAAAAGTAGGGAGAGAATTTTTGTCGTTTAGGAGAAACAAATGATTTGCTGCAATGAGATCTTCCACTAAAGATCCTCCGGCATTTTCATCTCTGTATCCCCAGATTCTACTGTGAGCTTAAAAATCTGCCCCGATGAGAGCCATTTCCGTTCCGATGCTCTTGAGAAGAACATCTAGGTCTTGTAAAGTTTCTAAAATGTTTGAATGTGGAGAAAAATAAAAGGAAATTATTGCCAATGGGTCTTTATCCATTTTTTTAATTGCTGTGGAGTTATACTTAGAATGAAGAAAAACTGGGCTTCGGCAGGAAGTAAGGGCGATCAAACCTGCTTTTTGGTTGTTGGAAAGCCATTGATTCCATGAAGATGGAATCCTGTGATTTTCCCCTCATTTATGTAAGGTTCTTGAACTAGTTTTATATCTAGAAGATAGCCATGGCCGTTTTAGCAGGAATGAAGTAGCTGTTTTTGATTTGGCTAAGTTGATTTGAAGGATGGTTAGACTAAGGTAGGATGAAGACTTAGAAGGTCAGTTGAAACGGGTGAAGGAGTGAGGAAAAGGCTGTTGTGATGTAAATGGCGTAGAGCTTCAGTTGGAACAATTGTTGTTATTCATATTGTAGGGTCATTCGGTACCTTGATATTTCTTTAAAATATGTGGGACATCTATTGTGTGAGGCCGAATGGACGATGTTGAATCGTACACCTTTCTGTGTATTTTCTTCATGGCAGTTAATGCATGATTCCAAGTTGTTTCTGCAGTACTTAGTTTGATGCTCATGGCCACAATGAGCGCATTAATGCTTCGATGACAAACATTTTGTCTGGATGTGTCCAAAGCGTTGGCACTTGAAGCTCCTCCGAACGCTGAAGTGTTCTTTAATGGAGTGTGTTTTCCAATTTATGAGAACCTTCTTCTGGTTAAGTAAAGTTTTGATATACTTCGGCCTTCCTGAGATTACCAGGTGACTGCAGTCCCCTCTTCCCTTAATTCTAAAGCTCAGCCTCAGAGAATCTTTGGGAGCTTCGATGATGAGTTCCAGTACTTCCAACACCTCTACATCTGTGATCCCATTTGGGATATCATATACGATGCATCTAGGGAGCCTGGTCGATGGCTTTTTGCATTCAATTGTTTCAGCTAGCCTCTGGTTTCCCTGGATCATCTGAATTAATTTTTGCTCTCCTTCTTCATCCGAGCAATCGACTGCGATCCCCTTGTTCCTAAGAGGCCTAACTGCTTTGAAGGCCATTTTTTCTTTCGTTGGTTGTATGTTTTCTTCAACCAGCTTTTTAAAATTTTCTTTGATGTTCTCTTTGGGGAGCAGCAGTACTATGTGGGCTTGTTTGGTTGCCGTGGCTTCAGCGTATGTTTTTGCTGGTTTCGCTTTTTCTTTTGTTATGGATTCTTCTTCAGCATCTTTTTCCTCCTTTTCTCTTAGAAGATTACGTAGATCACTAAGAAGGGCAAAGGCCTTTACCCTTTCATTATCATTTGCTTTTTTCCCCCATCGAAAGTTCGGACAGTTCAACGAAAAGAAAGTCACTTTTGTATACTGCAGTATTTTCCACTGCTTCGACTGGCCCATTCGTGCAGTTTTCAGTTATGGGTTTATCAGCCGATTGTGAGTTAGTTGGGTAATTCTCAACAGGGTGGGGATCCCCGACATTGGTACGGACAGAAATTTTGTCTGTCATAATTGCAGCTTTTTTCCCGAATTTCCCGATATATATGTATATATATATATATATATATATATAT
>JAPMOR010048039.1:453984-546799 GCA_026543865.1 Argiope aurantia | reverse complement strand
TTTTTTTTTTTATAAAAATGAGTGGGAGAGAAAGAGAAAAAGGGATATCCCCCCCCCTTTTTTTGGGAGAGATTTAAGACACGGAAGCTCAGATGTGGTGTTACAAATTTTGCAGGGTCCTAACAATGTCTTGAAGCATTCAAAAATTAAATAAAAGGAATGAGTTTATGCTAAATTGTTCATGTCGCCGGACATTTGTGAACGGTTTACTCATGTGTTGGTTCCGCACCCAGAATTTTTTTAAATTATATCCTGGCCTCCGTTCCGCAGTTAGAACTTTTTTGGTGAAAAAAAAAAGTTTTTTTTTTTTTTTTGGACCTTAAAATGCTAATAATTTAACCTTTTAGCATGGATGACATGCATGAGCAGGTACGATTTTTGGAGGTGGGTAAGAGAGAAGTAGGGATATTTGAGGAAACAGACATTAAGTTATGTAACCCGGCATAAAACTTTGAGAATGTAACAAGGTCAAGCTACTGGAATATTACTTGTAATGGTGTATAAGAGAATATTGAAGATTATGATAGGAGATTGTCATTCGTTAATAAAAATAGACCTTTGATTAAGTAACCTGGACTTAAAATAGTTTTGATATATTGAGAATGCGTGGAGGTTATGCATTTTAATATTACCTGTAATGGTGAAAAAAAGGAATATAAAATGCTGAGTATTAAAAATAACGCAAAGAATAGAATGTTAAAATGACGTTGAAATTATGTATGAGAAACTAAGATTTAAGATTTTAAAAATGAAGGGGGGGGATATAAAGAGAGGAAGAAAATTAAGAGGGAAAACAATAAAATAAAAGTCAGGCGCTTGTTATTTGAAAAGAAGATTGCAAAAGAGAAGGCAAGAGTATTGATGTGTTTACAGGTTAGAGATAATTTCTATGAGTAACGTTTACAATATATAAAACGAAGACTGCAACCTTCTTGAACAGGCGTGTTTCAGGTAACCCGAATTAAGTTCCCAAAGGGTTAAACCGACGCTTGCATAAGGAGTAGGAGAAAGGAACGTTACTGAGTGCTACGCCATCTCACGGATCGGAAAGTTAAGCAAAGAATAACAATGAAAATAAAGGGGAGAGAAGAAAACCAAACTTAACCCCCTGACTCCCAATGCGATCGAGACGGCTGTACATTCAGAAATCCACAGAACGGTCGAGCGACCGAAATGCCACCTGTTTATTTTCTTCCCCTTTTCTCAGCAGGGTCGTAAAACGGTGCGGGGCAATTTTGTCTTTGTAACAGTGGTTGCTTCCGTTCCCGCTGTCAGTGTTGATTGGTGTCTCCAGAAAGTGTTTGAGAGCAGATGTTTAATTTACAGTACGCTTTCTGCTCTCCAGCTACTAAAATCTCTTGCTAAAATGCCAGGTTATAGGAAAGAAATTAATAAAATACTCTGAAAATTCAGATGAACCTGATTTGATATAAGTGACGAGGAAGATGCTGGATTTGACACTTCAAACTCTTTTCAAGAAGAAAATATTTCTACTTCGTTAGAAAATGATTCTGTTAACGAAGATGATATTAAAGTTTCCGAAAATAGATAAATCGGGACAGATTATTGAATGGATATCAAATATGATAGTAAATAAAATTATTTCCATTACGAAATTCGACCAACTTTCAGGCCCAATATATAATTTACAAATATTCAAAAGTATGTAAAAATAATAAATTAAAAAATAAATGAATTAAAATGATTATTGTTTCAGAAAACTGTGTTTAAAATAGTATTAATTATTTTTGAACGCTCAATCTCCCCCATACCAGTTCTGGAAAAGTTTTAATTATAAAATAACAAATTAAATATTCCTTCTTTAAAGAAATCTGCAAATCGTTTGAAAATTGGCTGATATCATATATTTTGTGCATTGCTAAAATCAAAGAACATAATTAAAAAAAACGTTCTCTTTGGTTAGAAATTCGGAGTTTGATTGCTGTCTTCATAAAATCGGACATTTTTTCGTAGCATATATATTTTAGTATTTAACAGCTATTGTCGGTATGCGGATTTGTTTGGAAGGGAAAGGAGAGGTTTCGATTTGGATAATTTTGGCAGTATACCTGCAGAATATTAATGGGAATATATCAAGGAATAATATTTTTTCCATAAAATAATATTTGCCCTGTGTTTCTATTCTGTCATTTTAAATTAATAAATTTTAGTAAATATTGAAAATTTGCATTGTTAATGAAGTTACTTCTTAGATATGAATCTGCATATATCTTAATAAGTTCTCAACATTAGAACAATATTCTCTTTATATTATATATATATATATATATGTAATATCTATTATATATATGTAATAAATAAATGCAAGCAATTGCTTTGGGATTTAATTAATACATAATTAAAATTTATAAGAATTTTAAGTACTCACAGTAAGTTATTTATATCAATAACTCTTAAAATAAAGAGAGAAAAAAGAGAGAGAGAAAAAGACGAAAAGGGGGAAAAAAGAGAGAGAGAGAGAGAGAACTCCTGAATGATTAAATTTTCTGATGCAGAAATGATTTTAATGAACAGGCAAATATACTATTTCATTGCTATATTTCAACATCAAATGAGTCTTTCCGTAATTAATAAATTATAATCAAACATAGCGGTAAAAAAACGGAACGTCTGGAAAATCTTTAGGTGAAATTATATAGTGTTATTAAATTTTATATGCAACCCCTTATTCTTCAGCAGTAATTTGACTACAGGAGTAGGGCGATACGAGTATTCTCCCCACGCTGCACGCAAGAAGGGGGAGGGAAATGCTCGTCTTCTATCGGCCGTTTTGGATTTTAAAAGAACTGCATTTCAAGGAGCAAAAGAATTCAGAGGGTTAAGTACTAAGTACAACTAAGTTAAAAGAGTAAAACACTTCATTTCCGAAAGTTCATATATATAAAATGCATGTATACGCAAGACTAAGAAAGATGTATATTTACGCCTGATTTAAAGCGAAAAGCTTGAATTTCTTTGTTTACACGATAGCGTCCCCTGCGCCTTCATTTTTAGGATGTGGCGTTCGGGGGCAAACACGGTACATTATATCGGAAATATGCAAAACATTTACATGTAAGTTATATCAAAAAGCTAGGAGAACATAAATAAGTTGAGTTAAAAAATGAAGTTAAAGACATGGTGATAGTATAATAGTTGAAATATATTAACAATGTATATGTATATGATAGTGTGCGAATGCTTTGTTTTCATACGAGGGAGACGGGAATGGGGAAAAAGTTGCCTGAATAGCAACTTTTCAAAAAAAGATATAAAATTAACAAAATTCATAAGGTTAATGATATGGATATGATTTGATTGTTAATCGTACAGAGTTTGGTTCATCTTTTAGATTTTTTCAAAAGTCTTAATAGTTTTTTAGTTATAACTGTAGAAAGTGAAACTTAGAAAAAATTCACAAAATATGGTGTATTTTTTCTTCGGAGGCTTTCAGAAAAACATTTTTGAGGTAGAACTACTAAGCATAAGTGAATTTATCACATACCAAATTATTCTTGAATGCACCCTCTATGTGTGTATTAAAGATAATAAAAAAATAATAATTAATAAGGACGATGGGGGGAGAAATATTGAAGGGTAGAAAGGGGACTGCGCATTTGCATTTGCATGTTAGCATTGTTAAAAAAATATTAAAAATTGCCGAATAATCGTATAGAAAAAAATACTTTGTACATTAATATACATAATTTAGCACATTATTATCCAGCAGTATTAGGAGACACTTACCCCAGCCGTTCTATATTTTTCTAAGCCTGACATCATCAAGGTAGGAATTTCATAGGATTGATGACACAAGTAATCCAAGAGGAAATGTTCAGGAAACAAGCAACTTGCACTACACACTTTTGCGAGTCATATTTTATGGAACACTTGCACTTGTGAAGAAGCGTTTCTTTCAAAATGAAGCAAAGAAGTCGCAGACGCATAAAGAAGTGACGCCTACTTACGGAGCTCGCGAATGTACGTCCTTCCTCTCGGACCGCATCAAGTGTGACTGATGAAGCCCACTTTTCATTGCATGGTAAGTTCAATACGCAAAACAGTTGTATCTGGGAGACGTCAGACCCTGGTCAGTACGCTGCATTCTTCGCATGTGACAGTTTGGTAGGATTTCACCTCGTCCTTTCTTTTTTGAAGAGCGTTGTTCTGTATCCAAGGTGAAAACATTTTTCCCTCTCTGCAGAACACTATCTTAAGCTTTGGCAAGACCAAGTTGGGCTTGCTTTGCAGCAAAAACGTGAATTACCTACCTTCACGTTCATGCAAGATAGTGTCCCGTCTGATGTTGCTCGTACCATCAAGACATTTCTCCTAAACACATTCAATGAGGACCGAGTGATAAGCCGAAGATGGAAGATTAAGTGGCCCTCACGATCGCCAGACCTTACTTCAGAAAACTTTTGGTTGTGGGGAAACCTAAAAACTCGTATCTACCTGGACTTTCCAATGACTTTGGTGGGATTGAAATATGCTATTCAACGTGTCTTTGGTGCCATCGATGCCGACATATTGCTTTCAGCTGTAATAGGAGTAGTTACGCACTTCATTTGCTTTACTTTGTGGTGGCGGTCATGTTGAACATCTTTTGCCTTAAAATAAAATGCACTGTGATAAGACACTCTGTTTTCCTGATTTACATAAACCATCTCAGTTTGACATATAAGCACCATCTATCGGTCATTTTTTGAATCATTTTAATGGGGGAAAATCTAAAGGCGTATTAAATATATTCTCGCAAACGGCATTTTTTTATCGAGCATTACTTTTTAATTATGATTTTTTGAAGATAGCACAAAATTATGGCGCCCCCTATATTTTAAATTTATTCCCTATAGATGTGAAAACGAAGAATTTCAAATCAAATCAAATACTTTTAATGAATCAAGAAGTGTAGATTAATATTTTAGTTTATCATTATTTTTTTCAGTATAAAATTATGCATCTTTTACTTAATATTTAAATGGAGGGCCAAAGTGATCAGATAACATTTTAAAACAATAAGTTTCAACTTACTTATATATCAAAATGAACACGTTTCTTGGAAAAGTGTTGTAAGAATTTCTCTTGATAAGCAAAAATATTTTATAACAAAAAATACTCAAAATTTAGAATGAAATTCAATTTAAAGCTATTACTCTTTTTAAAGACTTGATAGTTACAAGGAAGGCGAAAAATAAATGACATTTTTATATAATTTCTTCAGTCTTTTTTTATTTGACCTTAATTATATGAAAAGTGATTTGTCAAATAATTCTGTTTAAGGCATTAAACAGTTGTTTCTAGTGTGGTGTGGTGGGAAGAGGGGGTGCCAGCTCAGATGTCGCACTCGTCATCTGACCGCGGCTCAAAATTACGAGGTTCGTCTCAAAATAGCCCTAATGTTACTTTGAAAAAGGGACGTTAATATAACTAAGCTAAACTGAAACTAATCACTTGTAAGTAAATCCTTCTGGAACCCCGGATAGCCAAGTCAGAATGCAGTTTTTTTCTTCGAATTATTTTTTGAAAAGAATATAAAAATTTTAAGAACTAATGTAAAAATTAAACATATATATATATTATAAAAGTATAATTATATTTCTCATAAATTACATTTAAATATATTGTTAAGATTTGTTACTCTTTGTTTATTGATTTTATTTCTTCATTTCACATATTTCGTTGAGGAATACCAAGTTAATTAAATTCATTTTATTGTGTTTAATCAAAAAATAATATAAATTTTTGTTTATTAAACTAGATACTTATAAAATATAGCGCGTAAAATGATTTTTCAAATAATTAAATATATAATGATTATTCCTATAACTACATATAATTATTTTTATAAGAAAATCAAAAATATATACATTATGAAATTTCAATTAAAATTCAAATCTATTCCTGAAAACAAACTAAAAATTGAAAGATTATTTCTGAATCAAACTAAAAAATATACAATTGTATTTAGAGAGCACTAATGCTGCTACTACTAAAACACAGATGAACTTAACCAAATGAGTAAAAATACAAAGTTAATATTAGCAAAAAGAATAAATATAGAATCCAAAAGGAAGAAATTGAGAAGACTTTCACCCTTAGGCAGGGAATCAAACAAGGGATTTTTTCTGTGACTTTGTCCAACATTGAAGCGCTCGATGGGCCATGCGCTATGATAAATTCTTTATTAGACCCTGACAGAATTCATTTGATTTAATACAATGAAGAAATATCTTTAATTCTTAATTAAAGAATAATTATTCTTATAATTATTCCAGATTTCAAATTTCTATTAACATCAGAAGCTGCAAAATATGGGATGTATAATAGCTGAAACAATGATGGAAATATGTAGAAATGAATGAGCCTTTAGAGTGACGTTTGTAACAAGCATGTATCCTGTATATGTGTTTTCATATTGTGAAACTTACCTCAATCAAAAAGCATTTGCATAGAATACAAAGGTGTATGGAAGAAAACTGGTTTAAATTTATTAGTGAATGAAATGCACTCCTTTCTTATATGCTCCTTAAAATAAAGTGCTGTATCGTTTCGTGTATATTTATGAGTAGTAAGCAATGATGACAGGAAAAAGTATGTACTGATAAAAAATTCAGAATTAAAGTGCTAAAAAAATCGTTTCAATTTGTCTGTAGGAAAAATATTAATTTTAACACTAAAATTAATATTTCTTTTAAGCAATAAAACTATATTGAATTTATTTTTTTGCTCATAAAACAAATCTTTGCATTCCAGTGCTCTCAACATAATGGCGATCCAGGTTCAGATGCAACTTAAACAAATTTCCAATGCTCTTGAATATTTCTTTGTGGACCAAAGAATCAAACTTCTCCCAAAAATGTTCACTCTAATTATTTTTTCATGCATCGATTTTAACAAGTCGATTGTAAATTGACTCATGCTTTCAAAGTGCCACCAAAGTAAAATTACTATTATGATAATATCTAAATATGAAATAAACCACCTAACAAAATATTAAATATATAATCATAGTATATTAATCAATGTTTGCATTATGCATCCAATGGGAGTCTATTCATGACATCAAAAAAGAATGTTGCCATAGAAAATTTCGGAGTTTGTACATTTTGAAATATATACCAACATTTTAGGCATATAATCTTTTAGTATACATTACTAGTTTGAAAATGACATTTTTAGTTTTCATACACGATGACTGACAGCAGATAAAAGCTGAGTTTTCTTGACTGGTACAGTTTTGTATTCGATTCCACCACCGGCAAACTACGGGCCTTATTCTCAATGTGGTAGGCAGGGTCGATGTTGATGTTAAATATAAAAAAAATATTGCGATCCATGTTTGAGCACCTTTCGAGTTGAATTCAGGACTCGTGATTGCGTCTTTTAGACACAGAAAATAGAATCAATTTCCAACAGCAGCGATTGTTTGAGAATAAAAACAAGCGAACTAGTATTGGCCTAATTATTTCTATTTACTAATCCTCTATGCAACAAAGTCCTCTATGGATTTTCAATCCATTCTTCGATGCCATTTTGCGGTTTTCTGAATTTTGCTCGCCGAATTTCATTTGTGTATTAATCTAAATGTTCGCTTGATGAAATCATTAAGCAGTCGGCTAGACAAAGGACAATTGATAATAGCTCAAATGATTATTATTTTGTTGTTATGTTCAGGTTGAATGTTTTCTTTGTGAAGATTTTTTTCGCCAAATGACAGAGATAATGAAACCTCCCCGTTTCTCTTGGAGTCGATTCATTTCGATCTGTCATTTCAGAAGCGTTTCAATACATTGTGATTTCATTTCACTTGTTTCAAGTTTGCAAAAATAGAATTTTGCAATCGAATTTTCTCTCAGAATTTAAAACTTTCTCACACTTGTGTATTCTTTATGACATAATTCCATTTTTATATTTTCAAAACTTTATTATCGGTTAACGAATTAATTTACTTAATTTTTGATTTCATATAATGGCGCCAACGAATAAGGAATCTGAGAAGAGATTCATTTCAAGATTCAATCCTATTTATAAAGAAAAATTTTATAAATTTAAATTAATTAAAATAAAATAAAATAAAAAATAGAAAATAATTAAGCAATTTTATCTTTTTGTGAATTGATAAATGTATTTTTAACTCTGTTTCAATTAAATTTATTTAAGAATTCATTTTATGATTCGTTCTATGACTTTTTCTTTGTTTTTAACTTTTTCACTTTTTAAAAAGATAGGAGTGCTAAAAGGATACAATAAGTTCAGTCAAAATTTTAGCATTAATTTTATTAAGAATTGAAAATTTATAAAAGGATTATCACTATATTTCTTAAACATATTAACTTAATGATTCATCATATATATTTACTGCTTGCAAAGAATTGATTCCAAAAATAGATGAATTATTATTATTTTTTTAAAAAATCTGATGGCTAATCTCAAGAGATGATCAGAAATAATACTTTGATAGAGAACATTGATATTATTCAACCTTATATTTTAAAAATATGTAGAAAAATATATAAATTTTTAATGAATTTTTTGTAAGATTTCCATGTGCTTTCAATACTCCTGACGCCTTTATAGCCAAGTTTACTATCCTTTTATTTAAAACTGCAAAAGTTGAAATAAAAGCCTGTTTTGGAAAGAATAAGCATCTATTTTCACCCGCCCTTCAGAATATAAGTAGCATGGAATCCAAATTTTCATAAAACAATGAAAATGTGACATTACTTCAAAGGAAAATATACTATTACAGATTATGTTTAGAAATAACTGATATCAGGAAAAAATTCATAGCTATCTAATTGTAAAGATAATTTATTGAATTCTAAATGGTGCAAAAAATGATTTTGTTTCATGATATTTTTCGGCGTTATTTGAAAATTACCAAATTTTCTCGTAATATTATGGTAAATCAAAACTTAGTCAGTTGGTAATCAAAAAGGATGCTTGGATCTCTAAAAAGTTCTTGAACCAAGTAATAAAGGCTCCAATAATTTCATCGGATTGAGAATTAATTTAATACAGCCTTTTTGTGCGTTTTAACTCTTATTAGTTGTTTACACATTTTCATCAACATTTTTGTTTTCTATTTGTTGAGCAAGCATTTCTAGTAATCAAACGCAATTCGAATAGATTCGAATTCATTCAAACATAAGAAGAAAAAAAAAACACTTTATTTGTATTATCATGCAACTCCCTTACAGAATTACTTTTAGATTTGAATTTCATGTTACTTTTTTGGATTAATATTGTAACTTGGCAATGTTATACCAGAAATTTGGTTAAAAATCGCCAATCTAGAATTTCGCCTTTTTCTCTTGATCTGTGGCTCACCGCGTAACATTTCGTGGATTCCTTGGGGTGGTATATTCTATAATTCTACTCTTGATGGGAAAAGACTGATTCCTTCTATATGAAATCAAATGGGAGATAATCAGAAAAATGATCATTACAGCAGAGATGTATTTTCTTTATATGACGCATCAGGCAAACATGATGAGATGTTAAAGGTCAATGTGACCTAAAAGATGGATGGTCCGGGTCTTCAAAACTAAACCTTAGATGGTTGCTGTGGAAAATCCTTTTGCTTGGAGTTCGTACGAATGACAGAGAGAAAACCTTTCCATGACGAATCGTTACAAAATATCGAGTGTATAATTGACTCCCCTTGCAATGACAATGGGGGGGGGATTTACCTCTTTTGACAAAAGTGTAAAGAAAAATTGATACTTTTGGGTTTATGAATTTTAATATTCTAATTTTTATATTTCGAATATTTTACATGTATTTCATTACATTAATGCTAATGGGTAAAATGTATTTACACCTTTTTTTCTTGTGTTTTGACTGATTTTAGCACAGTTTTCGAAGCTGCCCCCTTTCCAAAGTAACTTTGCTAACAGTTTTTTTTAAACATATAAATATTCCTAAAGAATGTAAAACTAGAGATCAAACTAGAGAAAACTAGATACCTTATGATGGTTTTGAAGAATTTTTATTCATTGCCCGTTTCGCATTTATAAAGAATTAAAAAAAAAAAAAGAAAATTGTGTCAAAGTTTGCCCGGTTTACAGTAAATTCAATTTTAAAAAATAAGCTCCGTGTCCAATAATGCAGTTCGGGAGACAATTAGTTGAATACACGCTTTATGTTTTATAATTATTAGTGATTTGCTATCTAATTCTGGCTATACTTTGATTCCAAAGTAAATTTTGTGATCGGAGCTCAATTTTTAAATTCTTAGCATAAGAAGCATCTCCATGTGCTAAGACACTTTAAAAGATAGATTAGTGTGATCGAGCTGAATTGCTCTTAAATAATCTTTAGAGCATTTCAGAAAATGCAGATTTATATGTTTCAGTTTTAGGTTTTATAAGTTTCTTATTAAAAAAAATTATAATTTGATTTTTTTGCAGTCAAGTGTGTAGGAATGGAATACAAGTTATTTGATAATATTAACTAACGTACCGAAATATTTTTTGATAAATGACAAACTTTTTTAGAAATGTTAGCCATAAGTGTTCCAGTGCATTTCAGAAATTAATAAAAATAGAAAAAAAAATCTAATCCTGATTATTGAACTGTCATTTTTTTTGTGTCCAAATTTTCTTTCAGTAAGATTTAATAGTACTCCTTTTTAATAATAACTGATGAAATAAATTGCTTATAATAAGAGAAGCGTAACATTTAAGGTTCATAACAAAAGTTGTATTTTTCAATTTCTCCATTTTGAACTCTTAAAACGCACTTGCAGCTCATCTCTTTATTTTTCTAATCAAAAATATTCAACCAAAGAATTTTGAACTTTTCATAAGTTGCGTTATTGGTAAGATGAAAAAGAAAAAGAATAATTAGTTATAACAATTATTTTATATGTAATTTTAAATGTTAAAAACACGAATACTAATTAAAGAATTAATGCCGTAAATTTTTCAGCTGGAAATATATCTCTTTATTAAAATACGTCACCTTTCAAAATTTAAGGTACAACAAGTTTTTAATGTGCTGAACTTGACTTTGTTTGTTGATAATGCACCATAATAAAGGTATAATATTAAAGTTTTATACCTAAACCTCCATTTTCCTAAAAGAAAAATCGTTAATACGTAAAGCAAGATTTTGTTAAAGGAAATCTTTTCCGAATTTTGATAGAAAATTTCAAATATCTTTCATAAAGCAGCAATATTTAAATTTCGGTTTCAAAATATTGTTTCTAAATCAAAGAGATGTAACTTGTTACGACGAAATATATATATAAATGGATTGATCACAAAAGGAATTTGTCATGTAGCCCACAACTGCTTTTGGGATCCTATTGAATCTGATGATTCTGCTCCCAGGAACATTTTCGTAGAAGAACTCATATGTAGAACGTAGATGTCAACAAAAGAATTTCGGTCACCAATGTTCCCAAAGCTGTGGACTCAATTGCCCTGTAAACCGAGTTTTGAGGAATTCTCTCTTAAAAGAAAGAATGGATAATTATAAAATGAGTTCAGTTAGTGAGTTAGTTTAGAAATATGTGGGTTCTTATGGAAGGAAGAAGGCAAAAACAATCCAACATTGTTAATCCTCTCATCAGAGGAGTTTTAACTACGGCACGGGCTCGAATGTGTTTCGAAGATCTCCTTGACTTGAACTGACAACTCTGGATATCAAAGATGAAATCCTTGATCAATATGTGAGGCTCTGTACTAGTATCAAATTCATTCGTATTGATAAGGGCCATCTCTAGTTAAGCTTTATTGCATTAAACGGATAAAATGATCACTTTATTCAAATGATTTGCTCTTAAAACAACTTAAAAAAATCACGGAACTCGAAATTCCTTTCAAAATTACTAAATGAACTCTAACAAGAGATGTTTCTATAGAATGTTATTGTAAAAAAATATCCCGTATTAGCTTGTGGAGGTCATATCTTTTACTAAAATTAACACAAAAAAGTTGATTAATTAAATTAAATTAAAATTAAGACAAAAGTCAATTATTATTTTTAAAAACAAAGACATGTTTTTCAAATTGTGTTTATTCTTTCATTAGTTGCCCATAAATAAAAAATACTATAATTATGTAATAAATATATGACTGGGATATTTAGAATTTACCTAAATATTGGAAGATTTTGCCTTTCGAAAGACAATATTTGTGAATAATGTTGTGGACAGCAAGTTATCTTTAAGAAAAGTCGTGGGAAAATCAAATGATTTATTTATTCAAATCTAATAATTCGATAATATAAATGTTTTGGTTCTATCTTTCACCAATGAAATGAAGTATTTTCTTTAAGATTACATTTAAAATAAAATTCCCCAGTTTTCGAGTTCATATGCTTAAAAAAATGCCACCTAACGGAAATGTAGATAATAAAATATCCAATTACTCCATACATAGAACCAAGTTTCTTAAGCCGAGGCTTAAATTATATTCCATATTTAATATATATATATATATATATATATATATATATATATATATATATAGATAGATAGATAGATAGATAGATAGATAGATAGAATGAATATAGAAATATAGAAAAGAATCATAAATGATTTATTTATGTTAAATAGGCTTCTAAAGTAAAGCTTCAGAGTGTTAGCTAAAATATAGTACTATTTATCAATTTAAAATATCAATGAAAAAAAGTTAGATTCAGCAAACAATACATTCTTTTTCCAGATGATTTGTTTTTTAATAAAAGGCTACAAAAATATTTTGATCAATTTTTCACATTTTCAATTCCTTTTTACCCTTCAATAGAGAATTCGATCCTTGCCAAAAAATACTGTAGAATTAGTCTATTATGGAATGACTTTGTCCCAAAAATTACAATTGTTTAAATATCAATCTATTTTAACTAGGCGTTTTAGGTAAGGCTCATCCTATATAATTTATTGTAAAATATGTGATATTTTTGTGGTTAAATTGATTCTGCTTGGAATTTTTTTTATCTTGGTTTTTGGATCGAATAAAGAAGGTTTTTTTAAATGAAAAACATAATATGAAAGGTTAGTTCTATTTCTTATGAAATTTATAAAATATTGATTTGTTTTCTGAATTTCAAGGCATTCGCAAATAGTTTAAAGAAATGAAATATTCGTTAGCATTAGAGATTTGAATAGGATGCCTTCCCAGCATACTCAATATAAAGAAACTCAAATGTAAAGAAAAATTCCTTCCTCATTCGATTAATGAAATGCTGACCTTTTGAAGTCATCATTTCATGAATAAATCTTTAAAGGCCTGAAAAAGTATTTTTGCTCGGGGAATTTTCTCTTTATAACAGTATTAGGTGTTCAATGATTGAAGGAATATTATTGATGGCCATTATGTTAATGGGTCACCCATAAATGTCATTTGCAACAACCCTTTCCAGCTCAAATAAAAAGCAGAAATACATGACAGAGATCTCATTGTTCACCCTGAAGCATTCATTTCAGTGAAATGCCGCACCTATTTAAGAAGGATATTTCGTGTGACTAAAACTTTTTAAAATATTTCAAAAGAAGAGGCATTAAAATTTTACAATTTATTGCACGTAATCCATAAAAGAATGAGAACATTGAGTAAACCACAAATTTATGTAAAATATCTTCCGAATGTCTAATTTGAATCGTAGAGAATGTCCTTTGAAAAGAGTCAATATTAAGAGAAAAAAACAATATTTTGGAAATTATGACATCTCATCTAAGAACTTTCCTCTTCAAATTAATGAGTTTATAAGCTCCTAGAAATGAGTCATTGGATCCGTGGACAGGATATCTTTGACTAGATTTGTTTAACTATCTTCTGTTTATCTGGTGTCAAGAAGACGATCTTTTTCTCGATTTCCTTTGGATGATGTTTAATGTGAATGGAAATTCTGCTCTTTTCTTCTCATTAAATATCAACTCCCTTTTGTAACACTTCAGAGTTTGAAATAATTGAATTAGCATCATTTCTTGAATATCACTATATTTTATTGATTTTATCTTTTAATAATGCAAGTACTAACTTCAACTGTAGTTGACTAAGCAATTCATGAAAATGATACTGTTGTACTTTTCATATTTTTTTTTTTGTCTTCATGATATGTATTTTCAGGCTCAGCGAATGGTTTTCAACTGCGCAGATTTTCTGCTTGTCTTAGGATGCTACATTGGTTCAGTTTTCAGTTCGAATTCTTTATTGATATTTCATCTGATTTACGTGATTCCTTCCTTTCAATATTTGTATTATTTACTACCATTATTCGGAAATGGTTAATAAGTACCCTGTACATATCACAATTGTTACTATGAAATCAAATGCAGCGTTTTCCTGGAGTGAATCATCTTGGTGTTGATTAGTGATAGAAACTGATAATAGCTTAAAAAAAGTTGGCGGATGAATCTTTTTTGTTTTCATTTCAATACATACCATTTAAAGATTTCGTATTAGGTGGAGGTGGTGGTGGCATCATGGATGATACAACTTTCGAATTTTCGAGTGAAGACTCTTTCGAAGGTCCATTGCTATTTAGTTGAAGATTGTTTCCATTGTTGTGACCGCTTGTTGATGACTGGTTATTATTTCCGGAAGTATTATTACTGTTGCTGGACTTTTGACTGGAATGCTGTTGCGCTTGTTTTTGTTGGTTCAATCTCTCTTGCTTCCTGAATTTGGCTCGTCGGTTTTGGAACCATACCTGTTAACAAAATTCCAATCATTAAATTTTGCATATTATACTTTACTGCTTGCGTCATTTGTTCTCTTTAATATATTATAAACTTATCAAAAGTAAAGAACATTTTATTCAAATAGAAGGCATCTAAATATGTACCAAAATAAAATATAAATTAATAGAGAATCAATTCAGTCGACCTAACCCTCACCACGTTCTGAAAAATGCACAAAATACCATAATTTTAGCTTCTTTGACGAATTTGACGGAAGAGACCTCAGATATGAAATGGGCATTTACGCTTGTAGAGAAGGACCGCTTTTATAAAATAGGAAGTAAAATGGGTTATATAGGGGGGTTATAATTAAACATTCCTTATAAACAGCATCCTACAACGCAAACGGGTGAACGAATTGCAATGGAATAAGGTATATAAACTATACACGAGATACCTCACGAAATTTTGAATAAAATTTTTTAATTCCAAAAGGTTTTGGGATAGCAGATGTAGAGGTGTTGGAAATACTGGAGCTCACCTTTGAAGCTCCCAAAGATTCTCTGAAGCCGAGCTTTAGAATTAAAGGAAGAGGGGACTGCAGTCCCCTGATAATCTCAGGAAAATGGAGTATATCAAAACTTTACTTAACCAGAAAAAGGCTCTCATAAACTGTAAAACACACTCCATTAAAGAACACTTCAGAGTTCGGAGGTGCTTCAAGTGCAAACGCTATGGACACATACAGACAAAATGTTTGTCCTTGAAGAATTACTGTTCTCATTGTGGTAATAAGCATCAAACTAAGTACTGCAGAAACAACTTGGAATCATGTATTGACTGCCATGTAGAAAATACGTAGAAAAATGTATGATTCAAAATTGACCATTCGGCCTCACACAACAGATGCCCCACGTATTTGAAAGAAATAACAAAGCATCGAATGACCCTACAGTATGAATAACAACAATTGCTCCAACTGAAGCTCTACGCCATTTACATCACAACAGCCTTTTGTCCATTCCTTTACCAGTTTCAACTGGCTTTCTAAGTCTTCTTCCTACCTTAGTCTAACCATCCTTCAAATCAACTTAGCCAAATCAAAAACAACTACTTAAATCCTGGCTAAAATGACCATGGCCCATCTTCCAGATATAATACTACTTCAAGAAACTTACATAAATGAAGGAAAAATCACAGGAATCCCATCTTCATGGAATCAAGGGTTTTCCAACAACCAAAAAGCAGGTTTGATGGCCCTTTCTTCCTGCCGAAGCCCAGTTTTTCTTCATTCTACGGATAACTCCACAGCAATTAAAATACAAATAGATAAAGGCCCACTGACAATTTCCTCCTATTCTTCGCCATATTCAAACATTTCAGAAACTCTACAAGACTTTTATATTCTTCTCAAAAGCATCGGAATGGAAATGGCTCTCATCGGGAAATCGGCAGCACCTCAATGCTCACAGTAGAATCTGGGGATACAGAAATGAAACTATCAGGGAAACTTTAGTGGAAGATTCATTGCAGCAAATCATTTGTTTCTCCTAAACAATAGAAATTTTCCCCACACTTTTGAAACTAAAGGTTGACTTGACCTTTCAGTCGTCAAAGGAGCATAACTTGCCTCACTCTGTAATTGGGAAGTCCTCGAAGATTACTCTTTGAGAGACCACACATACATCAAAATTTATATGTCCTCTCAACGCCAGATCTCGAGCTACTACTGTTTTAAAACAGCATATTATGGTCACGGTAAAATGATTCAGCAACTCAGCACTAAAATCCCAGAACTTCTCAACCCAATAGCCTCCTCCCAATATCACCATCTCTCGGCAGCCACATTTAATTTACAGCTTCAAATCTTCAAGGCTTGCAAAGTAACTTACAAAATAAAAAATTCCAAGACTAACCATAGCATATAGACACAGGACCTCGAAATTAGGAAAATGGAACTAAGGGCATTAAAAATAAGAGGACAACACTCACAAGAATCTCTCAAACAACTATTTTATATAAATTGAATAAAAAAAGAAAAGAATTCAAAAAGGCGTTCGAAAAAGCAAAACATTCCTCCTTTCATAACCTCTGCACCAATTCAACAAACCCATATAGTAAACCATATAAAGCATGCGTCAAATATGCCCAATCACCATCAGAACTCTTCAAGCTCTTGGGAGTCTCCAACAAAGTTAAAGCTAACACATTCGCCCAAGAAATTTTGAAGGCTATTTACCCTCAAGCCCAAGATATTGTACTTCCAGAAGTTCCAAATAGTCTATTCATCCCGGAGCCACCATTTTCAAAAAATGAGATAAAACAAGTCCTTCGTAAAGCCCCACCTAAAGAAGCACCAGGTTTTGACTCCGTAAATAATGCAATATTGAAGGAAATTAACAAGAATTTCCCGGATATTCCCCAAATCCTCTTCAACAGATGCCTGCAACTATAATGCTTCCCAACTTCACTAAAAAAAGGAATTATAGTACTGTTTCACAAGAAGGATAAGGGCAAAACAAATATCAATTTTTATTGCTCTATCTCTCTTCTTACCACCATTGGCAAAATTCTTGAAAAACTCCTCTTGCAGAGACTTAATCATCACCTCAGAGTAAATGGCCTGCTGCTCCATCCAAAACAATTTGACTTTAGGGACTGAAAGTCCACAGACACTGCAATTCTGCAATTAACCGAAAAAATTCATAATTTCAAACAGAAAAAAGAACACACCTTGGTAATTTCTTTAGACATCCAAAGAGCTTTCGATAATCTGCAATTCCCTTCCATCGCAATAGCCTCAGTAAACTCAATTTCAATTCAAAAATTACCGAAATATTTAATAATATCCTAGAAAATAGAGAAGTCCTTCTCCAAACATCACAAGCTACTGCCGCCTGGTCACAGCAAAAAGGTTGAGCGCAAGGCTCCTGTTCTGAAACAATTTTTTGGAATCTTGTCACTAATGAAATTCTGTCGGAAAAATGGTCACCCAATATTCACCTCCAGGTATTTGCAGACGACTTTGTTTTTGTTGTAGCTGAATCAACAAGAGCAAAATTGAAATCAGTCGCCCAGGATGATGCCGTCTCAATCTTCAAGCGCTGAGCCTACAAACGTCATCTTTAAATTTCTGTAGAAAAAACATGCAATATCTTGATTAGCAGATTAGTTAACGGACGAAAAATTGAATGGAATAATGTAACGATCAAACGCCAACAATCTTTAAAATATCTCAGTGTTACCATTGATAATAAGCTTAACTGAATCCCTCACCTCCTCAACACCAAAACAAAGGCGACTCTCTTATATCAAAATCTCAGCAGAATTGCTGGCTCTACATGAGGACTCAAAATAAAATTCAGGCGCCATCTCTACTTTACCATTGTCGAGAGAATGATCCTACATGGAGCATCATCTTGGGTCTACCCTCTCTCACTCCGTCAACAAAGAATCCTAAAGCTTGATACAGAGAAAATTTCTCCTTAGTATTTCTGGAGCATTCCGGACAATATCTACAGCAGCACTACAAGTTATCGAAGGAATTCTTCCACTTTACATTAAAATGCATGCAGAAGCAATGTAAGAGTAAATCATCTTCAATTACCTAGCTATTTTCAGAATATAACATTCCATCCTGAGATGAAATGCTTTCATACGAAAATCTTCCCTTCAGGCTTTATTCTTGAAGAAAGAATTTCCCTCAAACAAGAATTACAACTTTAAAACAAACTGATATTTTTACAAATGGGTCCAAAACCGGCTCTGCCTTCTGCGTCTTCCAAAACGACAACTCACTCATCAGTAGTTCATCAGACTGAAAGAAAATAATTCTGTCTTTCAGGCCCACTTCCTGGCCATTAAGGAAGCATGTAAATGGGCTATCAAATTCGATCAAAATGCTAAATTGTGGAGCGATAGCGATTCCAATTTAAAAGCGATCTGTTCATTTTCCACCTCAAGCCCAATTGTACAAAAATTCAAGCCATTCTACTCCGCCAACCTTCTATTCAATTAGGATGGGTTAAAGCGCACGTGGGCCATAACGGCAACGAGGCAGCAGATTCCTTAACCAAATAGGTCATTTCTACATGTACGCCCATTCAATGTCCAGCTCCTAGAAGCGATCTTAAAAGTATACTAAATAAATTGAGCCTACGGTGATGGCAAGAAGAATGGTACAATGTCTCAACTGGCAGAAATATCTATGAAATTATCTCCGAAGTATCCTTTAATCCATCATCTTGAAACTGGCTAGACATTATCTTTACAACTGGCCATGGCCCTTACCTTTCATACTTCAAACTATTCACTATTAAATGAACGGATCAATGTGGCTGCGGTGAAGTAGGCCATCCCCTTCATTATGCTACTAGCTACACTTTCACTACATCTTTCCATCTCAAAAACCCACCCACGACTTAGAAAGAATCTAGTGGATCAATGTTAAGGGGAACAAGATGTCCAAGGTCAAAATTAGAAGACATTACATTTAACACAATAAACGACCAAAGCAGAATGCAGAAACAATATTAACAATCCAGAACAATAATTATGAGTTATAAAATGCAAAAACCGAGAAAAGCTGCCAGTTCTAGGAAAAAAAAATGTCGAGATTTGCATACTTGCAACCAGGAAATCCTTCATCCCTATATTTTTTACAAAAATTCATAACATTCTTTTCGACCTTAATCGACTGTACCTACATGCAGCTTCTCAGCCGGAAAATACTTTTCTTCCTTGGAAAATCCCTGAAGTGCGATGTTTAAATCCTTTTGAAACTTTTATCAAGTCTGATACAGCAAATATCATTTTTCATGAAATTTTCTTGGAACACAGACATCAATATCAAAATTTTATTCCAGTTTTTGCTGATGGTTTGTCTCTTTTGCTGTTGTTTTCCCTCATGCAGTTTCTTCCTTTAAACTTCACCCTTCCTGTTCAGTTTTTACTGCAGAAATAAGAGGATTTCTATATGATTTAGAAGAAATTTTTAATAGCCTGGATAAAAGTTTTATCATCTCTAAGGACTATCTGATCGTTTTACATTCTCTAAAATCATGTAATACTCATCCTCATCCTTTGGTTTCAAAGGTCTTAGATACTTTTGATAAACTAACATCTCGTAGTTACACTATTTTATTCTGTTGGAATTTTGGGCAACGTTGGTGACTACTTCAATCGCTACAAATATTCCTGTGAACGGCATAAAGAAACACATCAAAATGCTTCTTTTATTCTAAATGGCAGAGACAAACAACAAACTCCATGTTATCATGTGCAACTTTGGCTCTCATTAGCGAACAGAAAAGCAGATACACGTTTACGAATTGGACACACCAATATTCATTTGTTGTTAGGTGAACAACTCCTACTGTGTTTGTGATGTCATTGTCAAATGTCTGTACAACATATTTTGTTAGAATGCCCAAATTTCAATGCCCAGCGCTTACAGTTTTTTCAAAAGTCTTACATTCCATTATCTTAACTGCTTGATAAGACACCTCATGTCCAACTCTTTGCATTTTCAAAGTCCATAAACTTTTATCCATATATTTAAATCTTGATTACATTTTAACTTCTCTTCATATTCCCTTAGATGAATGTTTTAAAGTGATATAATTTTACCCATTGTTTGGTGCAGTATGGTCAACATCATGTCTCTTGCGGCAGAAAACCCCAAACAAATCAAATCAAATCAAAATCGCAATTTTTTGAAAAATATAGTCTTACATTTGATAAATGGACAAATCTAAGAAATGGACGCTATTTAAATATAAATATTCATTCAGAAAAAAGATTTGGAATATAAGACTTACACATGTCTCGGGAAGTATGCCAGCCGAAAAATGTGTGGAAGGCCTTAAATCTAAATTGGCGAAACACGGATTATCCCTGAAAGAAGATGTTGTACCCATAACGATTGATGGAGCAACAGTTATGAAAGAGTTGGAAAGTTTATTGGTGTAAATCGGCAGTTGTACTATGGTCATGGAATTCAATTAGGAGTAATAGATGTATTATACCAAAAAATTAAAGAACAGAATAATGCAAATACTGTGGATTAGAAACTTCGGATTCCGACTTTGAAGAGAGTGAGAGTGATATTGAGATTGAAGGTAATGAAAATGTAATTGTTGAAGAATATATTGCTAATGAGGATGAAATATTAACCGATCAGGAATTGCTTCTTATAATTTCTAAAGTTAGAAAAATTGTTAAGATATTTAAAAGTTCCACTACAAAAAATGTCATATTACAAAAATTTATACTAACTGAAAATAAAACAGAATATATGTTAATATTAGATTCTAAAACACGTTTATTCCTAATGATGGAACGATTTTTGAAACTGAGAAATCTAATCCAAAAAGTAATAATCGACTTACACCTCCAAATTAATTTTTCAGATAGTGAATTCGACTTAATATCCAGAACTGTATCAGCTCTACTTCCAGTAAAACTGGATGTTGAGGCATTATGTCGGAGAGATTCTAATTTATTAACAGCTAATGCAACAATAAATTTCATGTTGCAGTCATTGAAAGAATAGCATTACATCACTATCTGAAGAATTAAATATTATGTTGAAAAATCGAACAGAAGAAAGGCATACCGAAATAGAAAATGCTTCACAGTATTTACGTAATTATAATGATTTTAAAAATGAAAAAGAAGAAAAGAGACAAAACAATTCAAATCTGATCAAGTTTATAGTAGATTTTCTTAAAATTTTTTACCCACAAACCTATCTACATTCAGAAGAATTTGGTACAGTTATCGAAGATTATGATGACACTAATGTCGATAGTGAAAAGGAATTAGCGATAAATAAAAAAAAAATCAACAAACCAAAATACAATACAGAAATCAGCTATGTCCAAAACCATCCGACGAGAAATCGATTTATTTGAAAACGAGGGATTTAGAGGTAAACACTTGGAAAAAGTATATCACGCATTGCTACCAGTACCACCAACTAGCGTAGATGCCGAAAGAGCGTTTTCGACAGCTGGTCATTTTTGCACAAAATTACGTTTCATTCTTAATGAAGTACAATGGATGCATTATGTTTTTTAAGATCACATTTCAAAAATTTGTAATAGTATCACAGACTGAATAGTGATATTTACACTTTTTTGTGATTTAAATAAATAAGATGTTCCTTTCCTTTTTTGTGATTCTTTATATACTGTTATAATTTATAAGTTACAAATTTTTTTGTGATATTTACACTCTCTAATAAAACTGGCAAATAAAACAAAGAAACACCTGTGTTTTCTTTCTTTTTCAAAAATTTCTACTACCGGTATTAAGATCTAAAAAATACCGAATACCGGTATTGAACTTTTAGTCCGATATTGCAATCCCTAATTATGACTGATGGATGATAATGAAAAAAAAGTCACTGATGCTTCCTTTCAAGTCTGCACATCCATATATGTCTGTACAGAAACGTTGGTTGTAGTACGAGTTATTATTTAAAATGACCTTTGACTCTAAATTTGCTTCTGCCATTTCATATTATTTTTCTATTCTCTGATTTTGCTAAATTACCTGTACACGAGCCTCTGTCAGATCTGTCCTCAGAGCAATCTCCTCTCGAGTGTAAATGTCTGGGTAGTGGGTCTCTTGGAAAGCTTTTTCCAGCTCCTTCAGCTGGCCGCTGGTGAAGGTGGTGCGGATCCTGCGCTGTTTTCTCTTCTCTTCGGGCACGGGATACACTTTGTAGGGAGCTGAGAAAGAAAAAAAAATTAGCTCCTCTGAAAGAGGGGAGAACAGTTTTATTGGTTCTCTAGAAAAAATGGATTTGGAATTTTCAGAGAATTATAACGCTAATGATTTCAGCAAAAACTCAGTGTTAAAATTTCGTGGAATCGTTCAGTGAAATCAGCCAAAATTAAGGTAAACATGTATTACATGATGTTTTGACATAAAGACTTTGTGGCAGCGGTGGCATAGTGGTAAGGTCTATACTTCCTTGGATTAAGTTCCAACTTGTATTAGGATTTATTTTAAGTTACATCTGATGTCGTGGGCCAAATTACCCCTCCCTGTTGTTGTGATGTGGACGTCATTTAATGTTCAAAATTACGAGATCCATTTCAAATATAGTGTTTGAAATATGAAGCAAATATAAATAAAATCAGGAACCAAAAGTCTTCCCTGAAGAGAGAAAAGGCCAGTGTGCACTTCTCTTAGTGTGTAAATGACTCTAATATGCATGTGATGATTTTTTTAATTTTAACAATTTTGCACTTTAAGCCTTTTTGATAAAGCGTCCGAATTGTAGGAAATTATCATTTTCCAAAGCCTTATTAAACTGCTAAAATAGTTATTTCTTTCTCAAAAAAAAAACCAAAAAAACAGTTCAGTTCAAAAACATCTTTAATTTGTTGATTGACAGAAAAGACTAAGAACATTTCTTTCCGGTTGGACGAAAAAAGCTCTCACAACTTTCTTGCAAACTGTAAATAGGTGCTCCAAACAGCCTTGAAGGCGCCTGGATAAAACTGAATGGCCGGAACACCACGACAGTATTGGAGAGAACTAAAGATGAGTTCTAAGGGTCATCACCGACCACGGTACAACCTTTCCTGCAAGGGGCAAATCCCATTATCTGTCATCTGTAGGGGTAACGGTACCCACACTATTTGTCTACCTCTAGCGATTCAAGAACCAACTACCATACTAGAAGCTTTTCATTCCCATGTCGAAGGTACCGCCCCCCATCCAGTGGGAAATCATAAAATAATAACTTATCAGAGATATTTTCTGTAAAAGGAGTGTAAAATGTCTCATAATCAGTGATATGCCACATTTCCCCTAATATTATTAATAAAGAAATCGATAATAACTTTCCTTTCTTCATATTATTTTAATAGATATTTATTACAATAATATGAAGGAAAAAATCATAGATAGTAAAAATATCAGAATAAATTTGGGTTGGTATCCACTGACGAATTTCTTGGTTTTGATTTTCCTCTTTTATGGAAGAAATAATCCAGTCAAATTGTCATGCAAAGTATCGGAATGTGGAAAACACCATTTGAAATTAGTTTATATTCGAAACTAGCTTCTAAATTTCAACTCGGATGTATAAGAGTGGGAAGGAGGAAGACATCGGTTTTTCGTGTTTAAATAAGAAGCTAATAATAAATAAGAGAGGAAAATTATAACCTGAAATTGTTAAAAAGAAACCAATAAAATAGAATGTTATAATAGCTAAATTAGATCAGAAGTAAATTTTTTAAAAGTGGAAATTTGGAAAAACTATTTTTTATTTTTTGAAATTTGAAGGAAATATCTGGATTACCACTTAAGTGTGCGTGACAAAGAGGATGATCACTAACAAAAATTTCAAATCGTTAACAGTCATTTTCTAAACTTCCGAATGACTGGACTGAAAAAAAATCCTATTCTAAATTTGTTATTCAACGACTTGAAATGGTCGATATTTCAAAAAAGTGGCGCAACTCAAATTTGAAGAAGAGAATGAACAATTGATTCCCCAAAAGTAATGGTAACTTGTTAATAGAAACAAAATATTAACTTCAGTCAAATAATTCAAAAATACAATGATTTCGATGAATATTTGACATGGCATCCACTTTTTGGATAAAATCCGGCTTTGAAAACGGGTATTTTCTTCACTTAATTTTTATTTACAGTTTTCCTCTCTTTCCTCCTCTTTTTTCGGGTTGGGTCCGAAAAAATTTCAATTCCCAGCTCATTCATTTGTAAAAAAGATTCTTAATATATTGTAGAATCTTAATCGTAATTTAAGATTCTTAACAACTCATCCACCATCTAACCTCATAAAATGTGGAATTGAGAATCATCTTTCTTATAAAAAAATTCAATTTTTAAAACTAACATGAAACAGTCTATTTTTACTAACTTGATTCGTTTCAAGCTTGTTAATATACAATAAACTAATTGATTTTTCACTCATTTCCTAATGTATTAGTGATTTGAACTTTCATATACTTTATAACAATATACTATTTCATCATTTGACACTTTAATAATATGCTAATCGATTAAAGTAATTAAATTTTGATTTCATAAGGATACTGTCAACTGGTAATGAGAAAAATATTGGTTCCATGATATTTCTAATGAGTTAAAGATTCCTAATAATTAAAATAAAATCATTCTGAAATTTCTTCTCGAAAAAGAAAGGAGTGCAAATGACATTCATGTATTGTGAACCTTTTGAATGCAGTTCCTTTTTAGTTTTCTTGAAAAAGGAAAGTATAATAGTTACTTATATTTTTTATCCTCTTCTAAGGAATAGAAATTATTTCAATCCTTAATTGGTTAGAAGAAAACGTGGCATGTCTGTTCCCCTGAGAAATCCTGAATGGTTGTTGTAAATACATGCGTTACTTATTATGCAAAATTAGGTACTTATCTTCAACAATGGCCTTTGAAATGAACGGTTGCCTCTAAAAGAATGAAAAGGGAGTCTACAATTTTTAGAATAGAATATAAATAAATAAAAGTCAATGAATGAGAGAAATATTCATCATCAAACTGCTTATGGAAAAAAAAATCTCTCATTTTTGCTCTGCCTTTGAAACAACTTGTTTCAATGTCTCCCAAACGATCATATTTACAAAGCATTTTTAATATAACAATTAGCTCTCTTTAACATAATTCAAGAATGTTTTAAAATTAAAGGACGCTGTTGTCGTGTTAAAAATAATCATGCCCTTCAACTGATATTTCATTTAAGAGAATATTTGGAAATAGAAAAGAAAAGTAGTATTTCTTTTCCCACAGATGATAAAAACAATATATCATATCATTGGTGTAGGAGAATGTTAACATCATTGGGTGATTTGTGTGGGCACATGACATTCAAAAGATCAGAGAGATGATTGATGAAATATGATTGTCTAAAAACGAGATGGGAATTCTTCATCTTATGTCCGCTGTTATAGCTTTTCATCATCACAGAATAAAAAAAAGAAGAAATGAAAGCTGGAATTTTTTCTTGTTCTCAAATCATATAGTTCATAAACGATCCTCATTTCATGGATTCTATGACTCAGACGAAGCGGTTCCTATTAGCTCTAGCAGTTCTGAAAATGAGGTTAAGAGCTTCAGAGACTTGAGCATAAAGGTTGACTGCTCTCACAATCACTTTTTCGCAGTACTAGTGAAGAACACTCGGAACTAGGACAATGGAGGATCAAGGGGAGATACTCATATGATAGAAGATTATTGTTGTAATTTTTAAAGAAACTGTATAAGCAAAATTCATTCAAACAAAAGAAGTGGAGCAAAATAAATTGGTTTTCTTCTTAGTTATCATTTTTTTACAAAGTCATTATATATTTACAGGAATGTTGTATTTATTTAATCAAATTAATTCTTTTACATAATTTATTATTTAACGTAACGTTTGTATCCTAGGCTTAATTTGACGTCCTAATCTTAATTTCAAACCATTATATCTTACAAACAAGAGCTGATGGACAAAAACAAAAAATAAAAATAAATTCACATCTTATAAGTTTTCAGCGCATAAATAGTATTGCTTTAAAACGGGACCTTAATATAACTAAACTAAACTAAACTGAATTAAAAAATTTAAAGATATTCTATAAAAATATGTCAAAATTCTCATTTTCAAAAAAATAAAGGATGCAGTGTGTGTTTACTTGAATTTTTCAGTTTTATTTTTGAAATAAATTTCAATTTTATGTGTTAATTGAAAAAGTAAATTACTTATCGATTTGCTAATAATTTTGAAGGGAAAGGTCAATAATTTTAACAGTTGTTTTTCAAGACCTTTTGACCTAATTTTGTTTGTATGTAATCTTCCGCAATTGGAAGATTTGATTTCCTTGCTAATTTCCAGTTATGATACTAACTTACACAAAAACAGACATTTTTTCACGCTATTATATGGATAAACCTCCTGTTTTTTTCTGTTCACTTTTCACCTCTATATGAGAAATAATTTGATTAGATTTTGTTAAATTTTTAAGTATAATATATTTTTAAAACGCCATTATATTTTAAATACCTTAATATGAGATAAATTAAACTTAAAAAAGTGCATTGTATAAAAAGTTTGTAATATTATTTTTCTATATTTTTATATTATGTCTCAACAATTGTCCCCTCTAAACAATTTTAATTAGGAAATTTTTAATATTAAAGATTGATAAAGATATCTCTTAAATCTTTTTCTTATCTAATTTTTTTAACAACACAACTTTATATGCATAATTTAAATGCTGCAAATGAACATAGCAAACAAAATAAAGCGAATTAAATAAGATAAATACTTTTTTTTAAATAAACTTTACTAATTAAATCATAAAGTGCGATTTAAATCATATACATTTTTATGATTTTGACCACTTAATATAAGTGCTCATTTCAAACGAGTCGCATTGTTATTGAGTCAAGTTTAAGAATATTGATCGACGCACCTATCGAAATAACAATTTCTTTAGAGCAAAAATTAAGATGGCGCATTGAATTTTTTTCTGCGCTTTTTCACAGTTGCCAAAATCTTCCTATTGAGATAGAATTCAGGATGTTCTTTGCCCTGGCCCTCTTTGCACCTAAGCCAGAGCGTCAGTTAATAGAATAAACCAGCTGATAGAATATAGTTGGCAGGGACATTTTTTCCTTGAATACTTCAGCCGATTTGGCGTATTTTTCAGATCAATTGTTCTTTCAAAGCTTCTGTTAAAGGTATTAATACTGATAGAACATAGATATGTAACGATTTATCCTAAGAAGATTTTTTTTAAAGTACAGCTTTTACTTTCCTTTTGTTAGGTATTCTAATACCACGATGTGTAATGATTCTAATGTCTAATATATCCGAAATACTCTATTTTACATGAGCACATTGACACCTTACTGGTTTAATAACAGAACCCTCATCTTTTTTTAGAGTAACGAATATATTTTAAACAACAGTCTTTGATAGCTATCTAAACATCAAAAATAAATATTTATATTTTTACTATCAATTATGGCAGTTGAAAAAAAAATTAATCTCTTAGCGCAATAGAGTGTACAATATTTTTGGTTAGTCCGTCTTTAGCCAACACAAACAAACTGGATGGTTTTCCCACGCGAGAACATCCCACATATAGTTGTCCGTGGGAGAAGCACGGTGTTTCCAAATCTAAGCCACATACAGACAATGTTTGTCCTTGTGACTTATTGATTGTCATAGCGAATGCCAATCTAATTGGGAATTGAGTGCGTTTGAATTCAATTGGGACATCTGTAGTAATCATAGGGATTCGTGGCAGCAACACATTTTCGCCTTGAAACTTGCCATTCAAGATGATGGCTTCAATAACGTTTTTCATTAATTTTTTAATGACTAATCGTGTGCCATTACATAGCCGTGGTGGGTTTAAGTTTCGAAGTAGAATAATCGGAGATCCAACCTTCAATTGTAAATGATGTGGTGGCATGCCTGGCAAATCCAATGAATTTAAGAACTCAATTGGATAATTCACAGTCTCGTTGGTATCGCAAACTGCATCGATAGATTTATATGACACCAAGTCCCCAGGCAACAGCTGTTGTATCTTTAAATTTAACCCATTGACGTCCACATTTTTAGCTGCCAAGATCGCTCTTTCTGCCAGCCACTTATTATTTGCATATTGTGTGTGTACGTCGGGAAATATGTGATCGATGAGACTATTTTGCGAGTCGATGATTGTGCAGAAGTCCGTCTGTAATTTTATGCATCCAGTATTTTCATGTACAGCAACTTTCCCATCGCCAATATCTAACAGTTGTTTAGAGAAAGTTTCGGCGGATGGATCCTGAAGCATTTGAACGCGCATGTTCACCGTCAGTTGTACTTTTTCAACATTACGCCATAGTCGCGATGATTTTAAGCACGCATTGATTTCATCAGCGTAGGTTGAACGCGGAATAACGGGAAGTGTTTGTCTGAAATCACCTGAAAGGAGTAACAAAGTGCCGCCAAATAGTTTATCGTTGTTTTTTATATCCTTTAATGTCCTATCCAATGCCTCAAGCGAATGTTTGTGTGCCATAGTGCATTCATCCCAGATAATAATTTTACATTGTTTCAGCACTGTGGCCATAGATGATTGTTTTTTTATGTTGCACACTGCATCTGGATTATTTTGAATGTTTAACGGCAGCTTAAATGCTGAATGAGCTGTTCTGCCTCCATCTAATAAAGTTGCTGCAATGCCAGAAGATGCAACGGCCAATGCGATGCCATTTTTTGATCGTATCTCGGCAAGAAGTACCGAAATAAGAAATGTTTTGCCAGTTCCACCTGGTGCATCTAAAAAAAAGAATCCTCCTTGTCCTGCCGAAACTGCCAGCATGATGCGGTCGTAGATAATTTTTTGTTCATCATTAAGTAGTGGAACATTGCGGCTAACAATGCTCGCCATTTGTACAGTATCGTACTGTAGTTCACGATTCATATCTGTGTTGAGTAAATCAGATGCACTTCGATTCGGTGAGCCCATACCGAAATGACTGATTGGTAAATTCGCAATAGCAATGCAAAGATCCTCGATAGCAATCAATGCTTCATTGTACATTGCTTCACTGAATGATATTGTTAGATCGTTGCACCTTGTACGATGTCGATACAATATATCATCAGTCATTGAATCTTTGTGATTATCCCACAACATTTGTGCTCGGGCCGGGAAACATGTAGTCAGTACTATAGCAAATAGTAGACGAATTTGTGTTCCTGTGCAGTTTAATGCTGCTTCAGCAAGCATGCTGTCCCAATGATTGTCGTCTTCTAGCAAGCCTAGAGCAAGGCATGCATCTTTATACGTAGGATACTGTTATCCATCTACCTTCCGTATATCTTGAAATGACAATGGTCCGGTGACATTAACCAACAATAGTCGCAGATAAAAGCACTCAGTCTGCCTTGGATTGACGGTATATACACGACCCAAACTATTTGATTTGAATAAACCGGGGCACGCATCAACTGGTATCCCTTGCTTGCGGGATATCCATTTTTTCGATTGAGCCCATGCAAAATACCGCGGAACTTCAGAATAGAGCAGTATTTGTGCGAACGCACCAAAAGCATCCGCACGATTGCACAATTCAAAAAATTCGGTGAGCGTAGTTTTCGGTGGATTTATAGCATGATCAAGCGCTGTATCGTTCGTGAAATATACGCGCTGGCCGTTTTCAAGATGGACAGCTAAATGGATAACTGCTGGATCCCGTTCATGAATTGGGAAACCGAAAATACGCCAGACAGCTTCATTGGAACTGATATACCGGCCAATTTGGTAATTCGTAATTTCATCATTTTGATTCAACGGAGGAGAATGAACATTATTATTTTCAATCCGAAATACAGCCATATCACTTCCTTTATTCACATACTTGCAAATATATTTGATACTCTTCACCGAACTGCATGACTCAACATTTATACGAGCATTAAATGTTTTGCTCAGCAGAGGAGAATATGGTACCACCCAACGATTGTCAATGTCGATGTCTGCGTTGTTGGTAGTTTTAATGAAAGATTGTCCGCCATTTTCGGTACTTCTTCGACGATATATTGGATATCCATCAACATGTGTGACCGTATCGTTAGTGAAATCTTTAGGAAAACGCTTTGTACATTTTCCATCTACCATGCAAGGTGATGAACGATTCAGACTTCCGCATGGACCATGAATCATGTTTGTAGTAACAATATCAAACAGTAATTGATCAGTAGACGGATCTGGAATCTCTGCAGAAATCAAACTATCGATGTCTTCAGCACGTATTTTGTCGACGAACCAAATTAAAATGTGTGCATGAGGTAATCCACGCTTTTGCCACTCAACTGAATACATCCAACAACGTGTGGGGCCAAATACATGCAATTTGGTAATGAAGCTGATTAAAGACTTTAATTTTTGTTTAAACACACGTGCTGTAATGTCATGGCGATGTATTGCATTTTGTCCTGGCAATAGCAATGATGTAATTTCCTGCCATTTTGGATTACATGCAAAAGTAATGAAAAGACACGGTCGTCCATATTCACGCACGAAAGTCATAGCATCCTGAATGTATTCTTGCATGTGACGTGGACTACCTACGTACGATGATGGTAAGATAACAGAGTTACCGATTTCGGCAGTGTCAGCGTTGTTCGCAATAGCATCTCGCAAGTGAATATATTCTTCCGCACGCAGCTTCTGTTGATTATATCGCAAGTATCGTAGCCGTTCACTCTCTATCTTCGCATACATGTCGACCATAAATTGTTGGCAAAGCTCACGACATCGTAAAATGATGTTATCTCGGCCACGTCTAATCATCAAACGATATGAATAAAAATCCTTCGAGCTAACGTTTTTATTTGTTTCAGCTCCTGTAATAATATATATTTAAATTATTTGAAGATTTATTCTTTAATAATAAAATAGTTGTGTTCTTAATAATGAAAGAATTACCTGTTACGGGATCTCGTTGTTTAATGTTTATGCAATATCCATCTTGTCCCTTCCAGAAAATTAGTGGATATTGGAGAGCGTCATATGAACGATGGGTATCACTGATGAACTGAAGATCATTATTTCTTCTTCGAATCACGATTTGTCGCGTAGCTGTACGGTCACCAACCATGATTCCAGCAACGTCGTCAACAACAGGTGCGTTGAATCTACGTACATGTTCTCCAGCTTGTGTTCTATCAGGATTGATGACAATAGCGTGATTGTCACTTTGTAGCTTGGGCATGTGTGATTTGAAGAATTTTAATAATTCATTGTGCTCATTTAACAGAGCGTCCAGCTCGCTGACGATACGCCTGGCAAAAGGTGAATTAAGATTATGGTAGTCGCAACGTGCATCCACGCGATTAGCGAGTGCACGTTCGGAATCCTCGCCACCCATAAAGTATATTTGTAAAAATTTATGAGGTTCGTTTGGCATTGGCAGCAATGAGCCCACTTTGTGATAAACTTGGCCTTTGATTTTGAACGTGGAATTAAATTGTTGACCGTTTGCAGCAATATTGTTAACTATTTCTGTTGCTCCAAATGATGTCATTTGGAAACATGAATTGAATGTGCGAATTGACTTCAGGAACAGGCTAGAATCTGGATCTGTACCGATAAGTAAACCGTGCAATGGTTCAGGTGGTGTTTCAATTTTGGTTAGTTGTATTTTTCCTGATGAGCAACACATCCCAACTGGCTCATTTTTAAATTTAAGTGCTTGGCAATGCGGGCATTCCTTTTCCAAAGTACCAATAACCACTTTAGAATGATTATAATATTCAACATCCGGCTCGTACTGGAACGCTAGTCGAAGAAATAAATTTGACGTAAATGCTCGATGAACTTGTTGGCGTTGTTGGTCAATTCTTCTACGTCCATCGACTATGAATCTGCGAGTTTCTCTTCGTTCTAGTTGTCTTTGTTGATTTCGTTCATCTCGTGCCTCTTGTGATCGTAATTCACGTAACTGCGACATTCTCCTACGCGCATCAGCATTGACTTTTTGAATTTGTTCGCTTGATCTTTGTACTCTTTCATCTAGCCGGGCTCTAGAATTGATCGTTCGACGACTCAAATTGGCCCCTTTGCGTTTTTTTGGCATTGCTGACTGTACATAGAACATATAAATAAATGAAGTTAAAATACTTAAACGAATAGAAAAATTTGTTTATATTTGATAAGCGTTAACAGTCAGTAAGTAACTTATTAAGTACATTTTACAAATAGTTAATAAATATTTATTAATGGTTATAAATAAAAAAAACATTTATAAATAAATGATATAAATGTGATTAATAAATTATATAAATATAAATAATTTGTAAAGATGATTTATGTTCGTAAGCAATCTTCAGATAATATAAAATTGCAAGCAGAAGAAATTCACTCAACAAAATATTTATTAATTTTTTTGAATATACTATAGATATTTGTGACATAAATATTTGTTAACTATTAATAAAGACTTATTAACAATTAATAAATGTACTTTCTTCCCAAATAAATATTTATTGAATGTTAAAATATATTATTTAAATTTAAGAAATTAAAGAAATTATTAATAGTTAATAAATCCTTTTATCAGTGTATTGATAGAAAACAGTGACTTAATTTAAACAGTTTTCATTTGCTTATTTATTTGACTTACCTTTCACAATAATAAAACATGTATATTTATTAACCACGTATACGTCTTCGTTTTGATTTATTAACCACGTACACGTTTTCGTTTTGATTTAAAACAATTCCCAAAAAATGCTAAGTACAATATATACAGGTACGGTAATAGCCGTTGTTGGCGGGAGCTTACAACACGTGTTTATTTACATGAGATCACTTAATTAACTGAGAGTTAAAACTGTCTCTGTCAGATTAATAAATAGTAAATAAATTATTGCACTGGAAATTAATGATAATTTTACGATGACAGTAAAATTAATATGAGAATTGCAAAGGAAAATTAAAATAATAGGTATAACAGTCACTGCCACGATTGATACACATATAAAACTAAAAAAACATGGTTGAAAAATGTATAGTGAGTAAGACAGGAGACCGGCTTCGTCCTCATCCCTACTACGTAATGTTTGCTGGATAAGTGGTGACACCTGGCGGGGATAACTGATCAATTGATAGTTGATCAGTAGTCGAACGGTGAGGGCGGGAGATCAAATTGAATTTTAAAAAAATCATAATTAAAGGAACTTGAAATTATAATATCTGGATAGGAATTAACAAATAAAAAATAGGGGTTGATCGTAGAGGGGTGAAAAATTGAGAGTATTAAGAGATTTTTTATTGTAAGTCATCAAAAAATAAAAAAAAAATTACTAAAAAAAATTAAAGTTTTTACTTAACAAATAAAATATAAGGGTTGATCGTAGAGGGGTCAAAATTTAGAGTTGTATGTATTTTTGTATGCTGTGTCATAAAAAAATAAAAACAAAAAATTTTTCCTAAAAAATAAAAAATAAAATTTAGGGGTGGACTACCCTTAACATTTAGGGGGATGAAAAATAGATGTTGGCCGATTCTCCACCCTGGCCGACAATCACGCTATGGATCACAAAAATCGGTCGAGCCGTTTCGGAGGAGTTCAAGTGCGAACACCGTGACACGAGAATTTTATATATTAGATAGGGCATATCTAGAAGTTTTTTTTTCCCTCATTGAACCTATAGTTTATGAAATTATTTTCTTTAAAGTTGGTTCTTACTCAATTTTTGTGAAATTTCCATTCATATCTTCAGTTTTTTCTGTTATAAGATTAACGAATTATATTCGCGTATAATAGGATTTTAATATGATATGCCCTCATAACATAATTAGTATTTCAATTAATTTATTCCCAGAACCTTGCGATAATATTTGATTGACTCTTCAATATAATCTCAAAGAATTCTTTTTTGATAGGTCTGTAATCATACTAGACTTTCCTTTTGTTGTGCATTTCCAGAATTTTGATTGAGGCGCGTCCTTTCTATTCTTATAGAAGCCGGTCCTTACATTCTTACATTACAGATTTAATTATTAGAAAACAATATTACTTATATCATCTTATATTATTTCTATACTCAAATTTTATTAGAAGAAAAGATTGTATTCTTGCTTTTAGCGAGTCGAGAGTGAGACATTCGTATGTAGCAGAAGACTTTTTTAAGCTGCAATTTTTACTTTGCTTTTTGGAATTAAACATTGGTCATCTTAGACAATCAGCTGTGTCGTACATCTATTAACTTAATTATACCAATAAACTTTTAAATTTACCAAGTTCAAAGATTACTACAAAAGACCAAAAAATGAATTAGTTACACATATAAAATAAAAATAAAAACTTAAAATTCATTGGCATTTGAACTAAGTTTTTTATGCAAAATAAAAGATACTAAAAATCATGATATTTAATGACGATTGTTTTCCTTTTGGTTTAGTATAAAACGAATTTAAATCACAATTATATGACTTATTTAGAAAAAGTTACTATAATCTTTATTACTAATAAGGATGAACGTGCGTGTGTCTGTCTCTGTGTATGTATGTGTGGATTTACCATTAGACCGTAGGTTTTCAAGGAAGCAGTATCGGTTAAGGAAGCTTTTCATAAGGCAACAATATTTTAATATTTGGTATGGTTAATCCTTATTGAAATTTTTTTTTCCTATTAAGGGGATGGCGCTCCAGAAAAGAGTGAGAATCTCTGGAATCTAAAAAGTAAAAAAAAAAAAATCTAACTCTGAAATTTTTCCAATCCCATTAACACTTTGTTACAATATTTCCATGCTCGATATTCTGAATGCCCTTCAATGTCATGAATATGTAGCAACAATGTCGTAAAATATTTTGTGCTACCAGGGTAAATGAAATTATTATTTTAAATTTATTTAAAAATGTAACAATAAATATTGGTTTATAAATTAAAATTGAATACTGTTTATTTATGCATCGTTTATTAAAACTTTAAAATATTAAGAAATTATCTCCTTTCTTTGTCATTCTTAGTTTAAAATCTGTTGTTTTCCTTTCCTGTTTTCAATTTTAGATCTTTCTTCTATTTCAAATCTTAGATAAATAGAATTTTACTGTCCACCTGACAAAGTCGAATAAATCATATGTTCTCCTTATATTACATTTCTTTTGGTACATTAATTATTTGCTTATAAAATAATGATTTATTTTAAAATGTACAAGAAATTTTTGTAAATATAAATTGCCTCGATAGATATTCATGATAAAATATTTTATTTTTATTTTCAAATTTATTATATTCGTTTCAAAACAGTGAATATAATAATAAATAAATAATCAATTTGAGCTGAATTTTAAAGCAATTTTTTTAATGTCGAAGTAATCAATATTTTTTGTTTTTTATAACATTTTTGATTGTCTGGAGTAATAGTATTTACTAGCCGCCTTTGGCGACCAGCCAGTTCACCAGTATTACCGCTCGCTACAATTTTCAATTAAATATTTTAAGTAACTGATCTCTTAATAGATTCTCAAACAAAACATTTTTAATCTGCAAATTTTGATAGCAATACCAAACTTATACTGTTGTTTAGATCGTTTTGTTCAATTTACTATATATATTTTGCTAATTTGTTGCCATTTCCGTTAAAACTTCAACTTTAATTTAAAGTGGAAATGATGAAATTACAATTAATATGAAGATATTTTTTAATAAAACCAAGCGTTTTATTTTATTTATCATCTTTATTGTTATTTATTAATTATTATTATTATTGAATATGAATATTGCAAACAGAATCGCTCGGTATATAAGTCTTGTGGGAACTACAAAATATTTTTCATAATTTATGTAACATCTCAAAGAATAATTCAACAAAAATTTCTCAAATTCAGCATAAAATTCAGTTTTTAGTTTTGCTTTCAAGAGGATTGAAATGAAATCAATAATAATATTTTGTTCCGGTCTATAAATATATTTCAAAAATTATGAAGCCTAAATTTAATGCAGTAAGGTATCATATTCTAAGAAATATTCTGGACACACCAAATTTTAAATAAATGAATGAATATTTCTATTTTCTACGATCAACTAAGACTTATGTATGAAGTTTTGAATGTTAAAAATTTAGAAAAACTCAACATTTTCATAATCTTAGGCCAATTAATCTTGAGACACTTGAGCGCTGATTGGCGTATTTTCTTTGAAATGATCGATTTAAAATCTAAAATTATCCTTTTTTTTATTGAATAGTGATATTCAAATTTTCATAAATCAGTCAGTATAAGTGATTGATTTAGTTAATTGGAAATTAACTCTTTTTATTTAAAATATTAGTGTTTCAAGAACATTTTGTTCATCGTGATTTCCACAGCAGAAGCTTTATGTAAAATAAAAAATTCGTTATTTATTAGAGCGTTTATTGAATCAAGTTACATAAAACATAATCATTTTCCATTTAGGCCATTTTAGCAGATCTGTGTCTTACTAAAGGTTTACAAATTAGCTGTGGGGCCCTGGTTTGAATGGATATCCTGTTCATATTAAACAAAACTTGCCTTAAAATAAAACTGATTTATTGGATTAATAATATAGTGAGTGTAAAAGATCATAAAATAATTTTTCTTGAATTTATTTTTTAGAAAAAATAATATTTCATATCTGTTTCATTTCCTACAGACACGTGCCGAATATTATATTTTTGCAGATTTCATTTCCAAAAAGATTTAATTTATTTTTAATTGGAGTTTTAATCAATGTGATGGCGACACTTTGAAAAAAGCTAATTTTTTTCCATGAATGCGAAACGTGCTCGTGCAGCTTAAATTTTATTTTTATTTTGTACGAAAAAAATTGTTGAAAAATAGATTTAAAATATTTATTCAAAAATTCATTATAAATAGAAATTTAAGTTTAAGGTTAAAACATTGGTATCATTTAAAAGATAAATTTTTGATCTTTAACTTCATGTAAAAATCTTTTTTGTGCGGTAATATTTTCGGAAGTTAAAACAGAAACACGCCAAAATTTCGCTTAATTTTTAAATAAATAAAATTCTAATTAAAAATTCGAAAAAATAACCCCCAGGTGCAAATTTCCGGCCTCCAAGGTATACACGTGCCAAATTTGGTAGCTGTATGTTGAATGGTCTGGCCTTTAGAGCGCCAACACACACACACATTGAGCATTATTATAAGTATAGATTACTATAAATCCTTAAACAATAAAAAAAAAGAATTAATTTAAAAATTCTACTTTTTAAAACTTTTTTTTTTTACGTTACCATAAGCGATGGTTCAGGATAAGAAGCCAGCAAATGCTTTAGCGCGATTTTCTTTAATCTATTCCTCTTAAATCAAAAGTTAGAAATTTATCATGAAATTCATTCTTACACAAATGACAATACTTGTTTAATAATTGGAATGGAAGGAGTGTTTCAAACTTGCAACAAATTCGTGTTGCCGAATTCGATCGATAAATTCAGAGGGGTGATGGTAGGCATCAGGTGGATAAAGAATCACCGTACAGCATGAGGTCCCAAACGACGTTTAATTGATGAAAATCGTAAAAATATAGAGCGTCGGTAAACTGTAAAAAAATTAATAAAAAAAAAAATAAGAAATGGTGTTTCAGCTATTAATTTTTTTAAAAGTGAAAGCACATTCTTAAAAGTTTTTTTTTCATGCTGATAACATGCGGATTTGATGATCTAGGGGTTTTAAAGATATTCAAGAAAAACTAAAATGGAAACCAGGAAACATCAGTACCAATGTTCGCAGAGAACGTTCTCAAATTCCAAAGACAAATTCAGAGCAATGATAATAGGCATTATGCAGATGACAATTTACCAGAAAACGAAGGGTCGCAAGTAACGTTTATTCAGTGAAAATCGCAGAAACAGACGTCGAAAAAACAATGAATCTAGCGCAGAAAACGGCCCTATGAATGCGAGGATTAGGAACAAGGTAATCGAGAAGAAGCCTTTTCGTATGTAAATTGCTCATGCTTTCGAGAAAAATAAAAGCAGCCAGCAAGCATTCATTAATGAGCATTGTAGAATGGATGGTCAGTATACTTCATTCGCAAAGAAGTCAGATTTCACGAATGTAACCAAAATGCGCTGGTGCTCCATCAGGCATTAACCAAATTGTCGGTGTTCCCTGAAGTAAATCTGGAGGAACGAGAGACAGACAGACATTAGATTATTTATTGAGTGCCAGTGAAAAACACTTCTACTCAGTATTAATATGACTGTGGAACCTGATGGGGAACCCTGGGAATTTTTCGCGATAAGGCAAATTGGATGAGGTCATGAGACCGGATGAACTATGGTAGGTGTGATGGTGAAAACTTGTGGTTGGTAATTATGAGTGAGTTCTTGAAAGCATAAAGTTGAATAGAGGCACAAAAGATTATGGTGGCTTAAGCGGAAGAGTCCATTTGGTGGTGGCATATGGAAAATTGTATTTGCTGTTGCAGTAAGTGAAATTTATTTGTTGAGCAATATTGGGATTGGGATGATCTTTGATGTTTTGGAAGAAGCTCCTGGAAAGTTTCGTGATGAAGTTATCTATTGGTTCAATTTTGAGGTCATTGTGGATGACATCGTTGCGGACATACCAAGGTGCATTAGTGAGAATACGCAAAATCTTGTTTTGTAAAATTTGGATTTTCTTGCGGTGCGTTTTTGCTGCGAGACCCCAAATCGGGGCTGCATAAGTGAGGATGGGCCTGAGAACCGTTTTGAAAAGGCGAACTTTGTTGTTGAGGGAAAGTGGTGAGTGGCGACCAATGAGAGGAATGATATTGTGAACTTTTGCCCAGAATTTTTCGGCGTTGTATTTAACATGTTTTTTGAAGGTGAGTTTAGCGTCGAGGAAAAGGCCGAGGTATTTAACTTCCTTATCCCAGGAGAGGTAGTCGTCGAAGAAAGTAAGTTGTTTGAAAGTTTTCTTTGAGTGACCTTTTCGAAAAAGGATGGCATGAGTTTTATCTGTGTTAATTGAGACTCGCCAGCGTGTACACCACTCTTCAATTTTGATTAATGCACCTTGGAGTTGCTTGATGACAAATTTTGGTGTGGCACCTTGAATGAGAATGGCGGTGTCGTCAGCAAAAAGGCAATTCATGATAGGGTCTGATTTTGGGAAGTCAGCATTGAAAATACAGTAAAGTAGAGGGCTAAGGGCACTGCCCTGAGGAGTGCCAGCTTGGATATGACCAACTTCGGAGAGGAAATTTAGATTTTTAACTTGGAAGGAGCGATTGGAAAGAAATTTTGAAATTATTGCCGTGAGATAAAATGGAAAATTTTGTTTGATGAGTTTGTAGATTAGCCCATCGTGCCACATTCTATCAAATGCCTTCCTGACATCTAAAAGGACACCACCAGTGATGAGCTTTGCATTAAAACCTTCACAAATTGTGTTGGTCACCCTAAGGAGTTGGTGTACGCAGCTGTGATTCTTTCTGAACCCAAACTGATCATCAGGGATGACGTTGTTTTTGTCGCAGAATTCAGAGAGTCTGGCTAGGAGAATTTTTTCAAAAATTTTACCAATATTGCTGAGCAGGCTGATGGGACGATAGGAACCAGGAAGCTTTGGGTTTTGGTTTGGCTTAGGAAACATAAGCACGTGTGCTATTTTCCAGGCAGGTGGGAAGTAGTTGAGCTGCAAACATCTATTGAAAATTTTTGTAAGGTGTGTGACTGCATTTAATGATAGCATCTTAATAGCTTTATTGGGAATTCCATCGGGGCCGGTAGCTTTTTTAACATTAATTTTCTTGATGAGACCAAGGACTTCCTTGGGAGAGGTGAGTTTTGGATTCGAGGGTGGTGGTGGAATTTTGAAGTAGTCATTAACTGCAATTTTGACACGTTTAATTTGTTGGTTGCAATATGGTTCTGGATTAACCTGAAAGGAGTTTTCAAGTGAATGAAGAAAGGCATTGGCCTTGCCCAGCGGGGTGTACTTGAGCCCATCCGAGTCAAGAATCGGGGGCAGAGCGAAGAATTTCTTCGTGAGCTTCCGGTTGAAGTCGAATAGTGAGTTATCTTCCGGGTTGAGGCTTTCTAGGAGTTCTTTCCAGGAGTTGTTGTCGAATTCTTTGATGTCATCTCTGATTTCATTTTGTAACTTCGTAAATAGAATTTTATATGGTGGATAGAAGGTGATTTGCCAGAATTTGCGCCATCTGTTTTTGCGTTTGATTTTGTCCACAATGTCCGGAGGGAGTCTTCTCGGAGGACCTTTGATAGCTTTTGCTTTGGATGCTTGATTAATTGCAGTGACAATTGTGGCCGTTAGTTTATTGATTGCAGCGTCAATGTCTTGTGTTGTTTCGAGGAGGGGATTGCCTGGAATTGAATTTTGAATGATGTTTGAAAAAACCGACCAGTTTGTAGTTTTGATTGTCTTGGGGGCTGCCGAGAGATTTATGTTTAAATCGACTTCAAAAAGGACAGGGTTATGGTCGCTGGACAGTTCGTTAAGTGAGGTAGCGGTGCCGGAAGCAATGTTGTGCATAATCCCAAAGTCTAATGTGCTCGAGGACGGAGCATTAATTGGAAAGTGAGTGGGTTCGAGAGGAGCAATAAGGATCAGATGATTTGCTGCAATGAAGTTATGAATGATGGTTCCGTTACTATTAGAGCGGCCTGTGCTCCATGCTGGGTGTTTGGCATTGAAGTCTCCCACGGCTGGAGGAACGAAAACAAGGTCACTGAGGCGTTCGGGCAAAAGATACGGTCCAAATAGATGACTCTGCCCAGACTTGTGAGATAGTGATGTTCGACGAGATAATGATGTGGGGATTTTCGAATGACGCATTGTGCGTGTTGAAGACCCATCTGAGAAAAGTTTCCATCTTCCTGTGTGGCATCAAGCATCCACCCAATTTGTTACCTGCGACCCTATGTTTTCTAGTAATTTTTCATCTTAATGCCTATTATCCTTGCTCTGAATTTGAGAACATCGGTACTGATGTTGCAGCGATGTTTTCTGGTTCCCATTTGAGTTTTTCTTGAATATCTTTAAAACTACCCAATTCTCATGCTACACGCTTGTATCTATAAAATTCCGTACATTTTCAATCATTTATTTTTCTTAATATTTTTGCAAATATGGGCTCTAATTTACGTCCCCCTAGATCATCAAATCCGCATGTTAAAAAAAAACTTTTAAGAATGTGCTTTTACTTAACAAATTCGTAGTTGAAACACCATTTGTTATTCTTTTGTTAGTTTTTCACAGTTTCCGCCTTTCTTTGTTATTCGGCTTTTATTGTCTTCTGACAATAAAAGGCGATTTCACCAATTAAACATCGTTTGGGACCCCATGTTGTGTGGTGATTCTTTATCCTCCTGATGCCTACTGAATTTGCCGGCAACGCCCTGTATTATGAATTTCCACATCTGATGTTAGTTAATAGACTCAATGCCAACTGTTTCAGAAGTGATCTCAGAGATGAATATATAAATTTCTTTGTTGTTGTAGCATATGACAACTTACAGGATTTGGATTCCTCCGTAAATGGATTCTTGATAAAAGTCTAAATGATGAGTGAATAATACATAAGAAACTATACTGTTAGTGTTAACATCACATTTCATTTTCATGGGAAGAATGTCATTTGCGAATGCATTCTACGAATATGCTATATAAAATGGGGAAATGTTGTTGCAATTGATTGGTGATCATTGACTAAACTTAAAAAGCAATAAAAAGGCGATATTTGTTTCAAATACATGAGAAGTATTGTTTTGTCATGCGAAAAAAAATCGGATCCTCCAAATGCTCCATAACACACGACAGTGGAGGGGATTCAGAAGTTTCAAATAAGAACTCGAAGAACCCTTAAACGATTGCAAACAGATAATACAATATATGAACCTTAATAGATAATACAGTATATGAAGCTAAATTGAAGCAATGTTTGCTCTTGCACACACTGACTATATTGAAAAGGGAAGAAAATTCTTTGACAAACTTTATACTGAAGACACCCTAGATATTAATTAGCATTTTGTTTAGATACCGTTCTAATTCCAAATAGCGAAATCATCTGCAAAAACATCTAAATTTTCAGTCATTAATGTTCTCCAAAATTCAATTAGAAATTCGATCGTAAATATTGCCCACTTAAGAGGAAAAGTAAAAGTCCTTCTTAATAAATTTTATCTATGGGTTATTACCTTGGAAAATTGTTTTAATTTATGTTGGGATGTAGCGAGTGAACTATTTTTCCTCACTTAAAATATCTGTGTGATTGCGCTTCTGGGTTCATTCTGGCGGATTCCTCCCCGAACTGCTTAACATGATGCTGTGTGCGTAACCTTCAATACATGTGTTCTTTTTTTTCTATGTCTAATAAAGGTTCTGTCTTTAAGAACCATGCTGAGATTTATTGAAAACTAACAACAAATTGGTAGTAGAGAGTGGGTCTGGTTCGTTAAAATTCTAAATGAGCTGTGTGGACCAAAACGAAACTTCAGAAACGAAATTGTCAATATGGACAAATTAAATATCCCTGAACTGAATGAAACTAATTATTTTATTTGGGCATTGAAAATACAGGCATCCCTGAGTTTGAAAAGATTGGATTCTGTGATATCCGCGGGGAAACCAGAAAATCTAAATGAAAAAGATGCAGCAGAATGGAATCAGAAAAATTCTGGCGCCGTTGTTTATATTAAGTTATCGTTGTCAGACAAACATACCCTACAGTTCGCAGCAGAGGAAAATGCAAAAATTCTTTGAGATGAAATAAAGTCAACATTCACGGTTCAAGCTGAAGACCGTGAAATAAATGACGGCAATGAAATAAAAAATCTTCAAATGAAAAGTAATGAATCTTCAAACGATTGTATTTCCAGAGCAAGAGAAATGACTACGAAGTATCCTTCTTTAGGACTGGATGTCACACCTAGGGAGCTCGTTTTTTATACTGTGCGTGTACTGAAAAGAAAATTCTCTAAAGTACGTGAAATTCTGAAAACCCAACTTCACAAGTCAATGGATGAAGTACTAGAAATTTTACTTGAAGAAGAAAATACCTGTTATTCGCCGACAAGTACTTGCACTGAAGGAATCAATGCGGAAGTTTTTTACTCTAGAAAGAACAAAAATTCAGTTTTTAGGCTCTGTTACATCCGCAGATGTCCAAATCATATCGCCAAGAACTGTTTTTACAAAAATAAAAATACGAGAAGTGCTCCACGTAATGAAAATAATCAAAGGCGAAACGACACCATGTCAACCAAACAACTAAGTGTTAGTGATAATGTGTTTACTATTTCTCATCAACAAGAAAGCCTAAGTGATAAAATATGGTTGCTAGACAGTGGAGCTTCTTGTCACATGACCAAAGACAGCATGTGGTTTGAAGAAATAATCCCTGAAACAATAGATATTTATTTAGCAGGTAAAGACTAAAATTATGTATTAGTCAGTCGGAACAATTAAAGCAAAAACCGCGAGTAATATTCCTACAAATTTAACAATTACTAATGTTAGCTATGTTCCTGAACTAAAATATAATTTATTGCCAGTAACTTGTTTGATGCATAAGGGTTGTAAAATTAAATCAAATAATAACTGTGTGTTGATTTTTGATAAAGATAATAATTTAGTTACTAAAGCATTTAAAATAACGATAGATTAGAACTATATTTGGAACCATTGTATAATTCAGAGTGTTACTTTTCTAAGGAATCCCTTAGTAATTTTGAGATTTGGCATTATAGATTATGTCATTTAAATCCTAAGTATATGTTTACAATGAAAGATTATATTGATATTGTTACGGATTTACTTCTTCCATTGAAGGGGTTCTTTTAAGATTTGTTGATCGATGCAGAAATAAACAGTCCTTTAGTAGAAAAACAACGACGCCTTTTATTAATACAAAGGACACGAGTACACAGGCGACGACAAATATATACAGCCAAGATAAAGTCAGTCAACACACAGCAGCACACTACAACAAACAGTAGCCCACAAGTCGTAATCGGTAGTAATAACAGCCACAGTGGCCAGACAAAATTCAGCAGGAGAGGGAATCTTCGTAGCTTTACGGTCTTCCCATACGGTTGCACTTTCCACTGTCTCCTGGCTTTAGCTGTATCCAGTTGCCGACACATTACTACACGACTGGCTACTCCTCACAAGACTCGATGCTGCTTCTACAATAAACACCAAAACTCGGCACACAGTTCAGTTCAGCAATAGCTTGAATTCCACACAACGCCGGACTATTCCGCCGTTGCTTCGTTATCCTGTCGACGACTTGTTACTTGACTCCAACCACGGACACGATTCCTTTGGGCTTGAGACTGTCGGTCTTTTATAGTTCCCGGGAGGCGGGCCGAGAAGTTTCTGGACCTATCAGAAGTAACTTGATTTCTATTGGCTCAATTGCTAAACTTCTTGAAGTCTCCAGTAATATCTATTTTGTTGCCAAATAATCGCCAAGTTTGTCGCCGAGCTTTGAGATCACTAACGCGGCATCCGATTAGCACCCAACAAGGCTGATCTTAAAATGGTCTTTCCAGTGATAGAACTAACCATGCCTGGAAACAGCATGACAGGTTTGTAACAATATTAATGATATAAATGATTTTATATGTGAAACTTTTGATATAAGTAAGATAACCAGCAAAACTCATCCTAATGTTGACGTAAATCAAAGTTCTGTGTTGATTCATGCTGATCTGTGTGGTCCTATTCAACTTGAATCATTTAGTGGAGCAAGATATTTCATGATATTGGTGACTGATTTTTTTCTGGCAGGTATTTTACTTATTTCTTAAAAAATAGAAATGAAGTGTTTCATATATTTTTGCAATTTAATGTCAAATATGAAAATCTAACTGATAAAAGAATCAAAAAATTAAGAACTAACAAGAGCTAAGAATTTGTAAAGAGCAACTTGATACTTATCTTGTTAATTCAGGAATATTTCATGAAAAAACTATTCCATATAATAGTGAAAGTTGCATACAACAGTGAGGAAAGAGCGAACCTCATTCTTTTAGATCTTTATTATATGAAAGTGAGCTTCCTTTAAAAGTTTGGGCCGAAGCCATTAATTGTAGCATCCAAGTGTCGAATGTAACCTCACGTAAAGGAAAAGAAAAAATACCCTTTGAAATTTGGACAGGTAGAAAACCGAAATGAAATTATCTTCAAAAATTTGGCTATGTGGCTTATTTTCATGTTCTGAAAATAATGAGAAATAAATTTAAAGATCTAGGAAGACGTGGTATAATACTAGGATATGCTAGAGAAAGAAAGGGTGACATTAAAAGCCTAAAAATAATAGATCAGTTAAATTCAATGAATCTTTAAAAAGTAGTATTTATTTGTGGAAAACGAAAGCAGAAACACTGCTTGAAACATGTGAGATAAATGAAAAAGTGAAATATCTCGTTTCGAAAGTCCTGCCGAATCAGCCGAGGATGAGATTCTCTACCAGAGCGTCAGACAGACGTTATGGGGAATGAAATCGATGTTGAGTAATAAGATCGTAAAACAGATCCCAGTCAGACGTTCGGAAAGGCTCAAAGTCAGCTAATGTAGCTCATAGCATTCCGAATACATACTTAGAGGCAAAAAATAGAGTGGGATATAACAATGAAAAATGAATTGGATTCATTAAATAAACACGAAGTTTATGAAATAGTAAACAAGCCTGCAAAAACAAAATTAATAAAAAGCAAATGGGTAGATTCTTTAAAACAAAATAACTCTGGTGGAACAAAATACAAAACGAGACTTGTAGCTGCAGGTTTTTATCAAATAAAAAAATAAAGATTATTCCGAGTCCTATTTACCCATTGTAAAAATTGAATCTCCAGAATTTAATTGCACTTACATCTAAATTAAATTTATTTTTTAAGTTCTTTGATGTTAAAACTGCATATTTAAATAGTGACCTTGAAGAAACTGTTTAGATGTTACCTCCACCTGGTTACGAAAAATTAACTGGAGATGAAAAAGTTTGTAAGTTGCGAAAGAGTATTTATGGCTTACCACAATCTGGTAGAAATTTGTATATGACTATAAAAGGTGAATTAGCAAAATTTGGATTGATGTAACTGGCTTCTAACAATTATATGTTCATTAAAGGTGTTGGTAAAATATATTGTTATATTATTTATGTGCGTAGATGAGTTAGCATTTTTTTCTAATAATGATGAAGAGATTGTAAATAGCATCAAAAGCATATTTGAATTATATGAGAATAAAACAGGTAAGTTTTTAGGTATGGAAATTGTTAACCGTCAAAATGGCATTAGTTTGTATCAGTTTGAATATATTGAATCATTTGATTAAACATAATCTAGAAAAATTTAAAAGTGTTAAAACAGTTGCAAAAGGAGAAGATAAGAGTTTCCTTTCTACAAATGAACCGATTGACATCAGGATGTATGAAGAATTAACTGGTGAACTTTTATATTTAGCTAATAGAACGCGTCCGGATTTATCATTTGTAACAACATATTTGTCACAATTTAATCATAAACCAGAAAAGGCCTAATAATTTGGCTAAAAGAGTACTAAGATATTTAATGGGTTCCAAAGATAAAAAATTGTTTTATGACAGTAAATTTGGTTTTCTTAATGCAAGTTCTGATGCTAGTTGGGGGAATGCAGAAAATGGTGGTGTAATTCATTAATATCATGGAAAAGTCATAAACAAAAAAGTGTCAGTACCTCAACATGTGAAGCTGATTTATTTTCTTTCCTGAAATATGTAAAGACATTATTTGGACAGTAAATTTATTAACTGAGTTAAACTGTAAACAATTTGTAAATAATGCTGTAACCTTCAACTCAGATAGTCAAGCAGCAATTCAGTGGATCAAATGCACCAGGTCTTCAAATAAATCAAGACACGTGAACTTGCCTTTTCATTTTGTGAAAGATTTGTTGGAAGACAGTGTAATTAAATTAGAATATGTTCAAACAGAATGGTCGATTGCATATTTTCTTACACAAACTGAAAGTGAAGAAAATTAAAAATTTTCTGTGAAAAATATTTCGTTAATTTCTTAATTTTTCTTTACACATGTAATTTTTGTATTGTTGTGTGTACTTAATAATTTTTATGTGTATTATTAAAAATGCTTGAAAAATATCATTCGCAGGAGGGGTGTGTTGGGATGAACTATTTTTCTTCGCGTAAGAATATCTGTGTGATTACGCTTCTGGCTTCGTTCTGGCGCATTCCTCTCCCGAACTGCTTAACAAGATGCTGTGTGCGTAACCGTCAATTCTTGTTTCTTTTCTTTGTCTAATAAATGTACTGTCTTAAAGAACCATGCTGAAATTTATTGAAAATTAACAGCAATCTAGATATATATTTGTCTCCAAAATAAAAATAAAAACGTTTTTTTCTGATCTTAGATATGAAAATTGTTGCAGTAAAACAACATTTGGGATTTACTGTACTTTAGAAGTATTATAACATGGAAATTATACTAATATGACTCCATTTTTCAGGAAAAACATAATTGAATTATTCGATATACAGAATATTCCGAAAAAGTCTTCAACGAGTTGTAAAAGTGGATCGGTTATTCTATAGGGCTCAGTGAATTTTATTTTGAGAATCAATAGCTGTTTATAAATCAGAGATATTGATATGATTTTATCGTTTGAAAATGTAAAAATACAATTTCTATATGATTTTTATAGGAGCAGGAAGCTGCTGGGGGAAACAGAACCCTCCATAAATTGACAGAATCTTCAGCAATATTAGGCATCTATTAATGCTTTGAATTAACACACTTTAAACAAGATAACCACTTCGAGAGCAAACATCTCTTGCTTTCTTAAATGTGCTGCAAGCATCTTTTGGAGTTGAAGATATATATCAACTTGGCAAGAACAATCCGAGCAACACTTCTTGTCAAACTTTTACTTTTATTGCAAATATATTAGATTTGTTATAGTGGGGGTTCATTTCAAAATGTTCCCATTTTTCGCCAAACTTCGATATATTTATATGTAATAGTTGATCTATCAGGATTTACAGTTTTGAAGAATTTTTTTTGTTGGGGGGGGGGGGAATTCACGTCTATTATAATTCCGCAAAAGAAATTGATAGTAATATGCTTAAAATATTTCCATCCGTCATGTTTTGAATAATGTTACATATTTTTGCAAAAATTGGCAAATTTTTTTCTCAGATAATAGACACCTCAGTGTTCGTCTTCGTATTGGGTCGCTGGCTTAACATGACCCAAGAAAACTAGAAAGTGATAAATTTTTGACAAGAGCATTAAAATAAGGAGTTAAAGGAAGCGCACAGATCACAAGATCTTAAAGGATGAAAGAAAATGTGCCTCAACTTTTAGCAAGAAGAATGGACAGTAATAAAGTCTTTAGAATGTGAAACTTGAGAATATACTGTCTCCTTCCCTAGAGATGATTACGGTCTTAAAAATAAACTAATATGGCAAAAGGAATTGATAATTTATCAATTAGCATTCTAATAAATAGAAATATTGAGGGGCAAACAAAGGTTATACTGAAGAAGGAAACAAATTTCTTCTTGGTATTATATAAAGCTAGCTTCTTTATTCTTGCTTCTCATGTGGTAATGGATAGGATGGTTGAAATGCAATTTCAGTTCTTAGTTCCATGAAATCTCCGAGTGCATTTTTCGTATTCCTGAAGAAATCGCACTCTTCTCATCCATTATTCTAAAATGGCCTCCCTTTTTTCTATTGCTGGAAGAGCGCGTTTCTCTAATTGAATCACTCTACATTTTCGTTCATTCTTCCGTTACATTTAAGCATAAAATAAAAATATTTCTGATTCAAAATATTCTCGATCAGGATATCATTTCATCAATATTCAAATCAGTGATCGATTTTCCTTGATATCTTGAACAAACGCGCATGTTTTTATTTAATTTAGTAAGTCTTTTGTTCATCCTGCACTGATGTTTTTTCAGTCGAACTGTAACTTTACTAATTCGTATTTAGTATGTTATATAATAACAGGTACATTCTTGAGCATCCTAAATTGCATTTCATGAATATCTGATGATCGATCGTTAGAAAATGTACGGAAACTCCATTAAGCCTTTCATCTTGTTTAGGTTTTCAAAATTTTCGCTTTTTATTCCAGAAATTTTCTTCGAGAAAGGTTTTGAAAATTTGAATAATGTTATACTCAATATGCAGCTATCAGCAACAAGCTAGAAGTATAATATTTTTAAATTTTGAATTCAGACATAATAGATGTTCTATTTGAGACACGGCATACACCAAGTTTATAATGCAATTCTTACTTGACCTATTCAACTAGTAGTATTTACTTTGAAAACAACGATAGTCGTTGAACAGTTACGTCTACTAAATACTCAAAAAAAATAAAAAATGAAATCTTAGGTAGCAGTTTTCCGTCAACTGAGCAACCAATTCACGAATGAAAACTCGCTATTATATGCTACAGATGTTGTATTACAATCTGGATGCAACGGGCGTCATTTAATGTGTAGATTTGTATAAATTAATTATTCAAGTATATAAATTTCAAACAAAAATTATTACACAGTAAAGCTTTGACTCGTCCTGTGTACCATGCAGTATCTGTGTGATTAATTCAAATATTTTTCTTCTGTAAGAAACTATTGAACAAGAGAAGGATACTTTTTGATACAAATAGCTTCAAGGTTAACTACTAATTTGCTAGACTACTAAGTTAATACTACATAAATAGCTCCGAAGTTAGAAATGAAAATGAATACTTTTAATGATTGATTTCACCTTTGAAGAGATTATTTACATTGATTTATTACGTTTTTTAAAAAAAGTCGGAGATTGATGTTAATCAAGAGGCTTGAATCGTCTAGTTTTAAAACTTCCAAATAGGAGATATTGCAAATATTTGTGCATTAACAAAGAAATATTTATTTCACCACTATAAGAATTCAGAAATTTGGAACATAGAGGCAGTAAAAAGCGTAATAAAAAACAAAATAATTGCAATAAATATTCAAACAAGTATAGGAATAAATGGATGAAATGCATTCATAAATAAAACAAGTTCACTATGTCATTTTCAATTTTACCTTGCACCAGAAAAATGGTTGAAATGAAAGCAAAATTATTTTAGAACTTGGAATCAATTTTTCAACGCAATATTGCTTATATGTCTTCCATGTGATGACAAATCTAACAGGAATTCGTCAAGCAATATGATATTGTGTTTTAAATGAAAATTAAAAAGAGCGAAGCAAATAATTTCACACTTCTTGTTAATTCTTCGAGCACTTCTGTGAATGTCAACCAAAATTGGATTATTATTTGCGGCGCCTCCTTACTTATTGGATCGCTTTCAATCCAATTTCTTCTGACCTTGATAATCAAAAGTTTGGACCACGTGGTGCATCTTATATTGACATAATTATTATCTTGGAGATGAGGAAAAAATGTGTGGAGGAATTGCGTTAATGTTGGTAATTTTAAGGATCGCTGTTGACTGCTGAAATACAACAGAATTCTCACATTTTTAGAATAAATTAGGTATTATCAATAAAAAAGTTTCAGAATTTGTCTATCATAAATACCGGATAAACAAAAAATGGAAATTTTTATCTGAGTTTCTCCTATCAATAATAGGTTTCATTTACAACTTAACAAAGCCACTGTAAAATAGGCTCGAATCATTTCAGTTTCTTTAGGGCAATGGTTAAATGGATGAAAGAGAAAATTTGAATCATTTTAATGAAATTTTCAGAACATTGTTAGAATTTAAAAAGGGAATGAATTTGAAATAATCCGTGCCTTATTCAAAAGTGTACAAAACGAATGGACAAAGAGTAAATCTTTTTCTATGGGTGACATGAAAGAATTGTAACAATTATTATGTCCACGACTAGTAACACAAGGATCGATGGAATGTTTGGCGTCATTCAATTATTCATTGATTCCGAGAAATGGTGGGCTAAATTCATGTCACATTTTTTTGTGTATTTCCCCTGCCATCAAAATGTTATGAAGCCGAACCATTTATATCTAATATCATTGGAGCAGAAAACAATGTGAAATAGTTCTTCAGCCATACATATTTTTCAGCCCATTTTTGTTATATACTTGTGCATGCTCTATTACATTTTTCTGTGTGATTTTAATTCTCATGCATCATTCCTTCATTTTTTTCTTAAAATCCTATTCTTTGTGAATTTTTCCTCTATGAGAATTGTTTCAGATAAGGAACTGTTTTGATTTATTCTTATATAGTACTTATATATAAAAGACGATCCACTAGTATTTCACTTTGGATCAGGTGTCATTCAAACTGCTTATTGATACATAAAAAGATTTGAGAAATAATAAATATTAAAGGGATTCATTCCTTTTTTTTTTTTTTTTTTTGTTATTTCAATGTTTTCATTCTTTTAGAAATGGAGTTCATTTATAAATAATTAGTTCTGATTGAATGAAAACGATACAGTTTCACTTCTTACTGTTCTTGACTCCTTGACAAATGATTAAATAAAGTACTATACATATCATTTTTGGTGCTTTGAAAATGACTTACATATATTAAAGCTTTATCATTCTGTCTAAGATGGGTCCCAAGCATCCTTCATTGGAGAGAAAGTTGCTCAGGAGACTCCTTTAGTGAGGCATAAGGAAGCTAACATTTCATAAAAATGAGTGCCATTAAAAGATCTTTTCTATTTCACCTTGATAAGAGTGGTTCGAATGTTCTCGAAGAAGGGGAAGTTTGACTCACATAAAAAATCGGCAATGAAATGACAATGAACTCAAAATAAGATATTAGCATTAAGAGGAGAAGGTTTGGGACGAATGGGAAGGGATTTTTTTTCGAAAGCAATGGAAATATGCTATTGTTAGATGGTATCGGTCTACGTCCCAGCAAGCTGTGAAGATAAAGGGGACGAATTTTCAATGTGGCAGTGGATATTTCTCTTAAAGACGTGGCGTCATCCATCTTTGGAAATGCGTAAGGTTTCATAAGGACCGTATTGTATTAAATATCATCAAAATCTGAAAAAAGAACTCAGTCAAGTTCCGTCTTTCAAATACTGACATAAAACGATGAAGAATCGAAATTGAAATTGCCAACTTTGATTTGTACAAATTTAATATCACTAATGCAAATTTATTTATAAGTAATAATTGTAAAGATTTTAAATATAATATATTTGTAGAAAATAGTTAAATTTTTAAATGAAAAAGTTAGAAAAATCATACATCTATTACATATCGTGAATACATTATTTTATGCAATTTATATGCGTGTACGTTATTTCAAATTCTGTGATCTAATTCAATTCATTGAGCGTTTTCTTTTTCACTAATTTCTCAATTTCTCCAACTCCGAAATCCTCATACTCCAGTGTTTCCCAAAGTGGTACAATAAGAGTTGGGTGGGGTGAAATTCAACCACTGGAAAATCACGTGACTCTGTCCAAAATGAAAGAAAGCCCAATCACCTGTGATCTGTAAATCAGTCTCAAAAAGTAATGCGGGATTTGGCAGGAAACAACAATCAAAAAATACTAGAAACATTGGCGAGATTTGAATCAAGCCTGCAGCCAAAATAATGGCAGAAGTACTGATAGGAGAGAAAGCGAAACAAACCTTTCTCAAATTATACGGTTCATCGACGAATCGTTGAAATGTCTAATAATGTGAAACAGATCTGATTGTCTGATATTTCTCAAAGTCTTGATTATGCATTGCAAGTCGTTGTGTCTACTGATATTGCGAATTTTTCAAATCTTATGGTCTTTGTTGGATACGAAAAAAATCAAGAAATTCTTGACGACTTTTTTTTTGCCAGCCTTTATTAGGTCACACCACAGGATTAGATATCTTTAATGTTATCAATAAGTTTATGCAAGAGAACAAAATTGATTGGAATAGATGTCTTGGAATAAGCACAGATGGAGAAAAAAAGTATGGTCGGAATTAATAAAATACTCGTTGCAAGTATTCGAAATGTTGCCCCGAATGTCATATCCACACATTTTTGCATACACAGAGAGGCTTTAACAACACGTAAGATACCCGATGAATTACAGAAAATTCTAGATGAAAGCGTGAAAATTGTAGACTACATTAAAAGCCGTCCTTTGAATGCACGACTTTTTTAGCAAATATGTGAAGAAATGGGAAGCACTCATGCCCAGCTTCTTTTTCATACCGAGGAAAGGTTCTGAATCGATTATTTGAACTTAGACATGAACTTCAATGTTTTCTTAATGATAGATTTGAGTTGACTGGAAATGGCTTTGTAAACTAGCTTATTCAGCGGATCTATTCTCTGTTTCATATTGCCTCAACTTATCTTACAAGGCAAAGAAATTTCATTGTTTCACGTTCAAGATAAAGTGAAGCAAAACTCAATTTATGGCAAAAGAGAGTTGCTAGTGGAGAAGTAAATTCGTTTTTATAACAAGTTCGACTACTAAAATGGATGCTAATACTTTGAAATGCATTTGGAGAGTTTGCAAGTGCGCTTGAAAAATTATTTCCCTGATTTAAACAAAAATATTGAATGGATAAGAGATTCTTTTAAGATTGACACAACATCAATGCCAGAAGATATGACGCATGCAGAAGAAGAGCAATTGGCTTCAGACGGATTTTTGAAAATGAAACATAGGCAGCATCCTTCTGGTTACAAATGCAACATGTGTATCCGGTCTTAACAGAAAAGTCCTGAAATACATCTTGCCTTTTCCAACTTCATATTTATGCGAGTTTGCTTTTTCAGCATTTGTAGAGATGAAGTCGAAAAAAAGGAACAGACGTGGAACCGCATCCGAGATTAAAAGTAACAAACAGGGAACCAAATGATGACGATCTGTCATCTCAGCACAACCTTCTCATTGATCCAAAGAAATGCTATTTACAATATAACTTTTATTTATATTTAATTAGGAATCATTTATTTCTCTTTCCTTATGATTGTCACAAAAAAAGGAAAAATAAATATATTTTTGATTTTTATTAAAATACATCCATTTTTTTTTATACTCAGCGTTACGAAAATTGTGGAAGGGGTCCCCATGTGTCAAAGTTTGGGAAACATTGCCATACTCTTCGAAAGTGTTGTAAATAGCGAAGTTCCGAATGTCTAAATGAGAAATCTGCTTTATTCGCCTTTCTCGTATCCAAGCAGGAACAAACCATAAATATTGCTTCCAATGATTCATTAAATAAGGTGAAACATAACACTTTGACCTCTGTAGGAGCTAAAAATATGATTTTTTTTATATGTTAACTATAGTATAGCAATGTCAATTAGTAAAATATTTCTTTTTCATTTATTTGTTCACACGCAAATTCGCACATTTATCTCAATGAAATTTGGAGAGAAATGTTTATTTTTAAATTTAGATGGAAATGTTTATTTCAGAAATTGAAATTTAGTCAATATAGAAAAACTGTCACATACAAACATTTGTCTAGAAATACATCAACCAATCATCATGATTTGAAAAAAATTTGCTAATCTCGCAAAATGTTTTATGAATCATAATGCTGGCCTAGTTTTAGAAGAATATAAATGTCGTTTTCTGAATTCCCGGTATCTATCTAGGAAATTAACTTATACAGTGGTTTAGCGATTACAAACTACAGGATCCTTCTCCGGGATGAAAAGGGGAAGATGTGGTGTTATGCAAATTATACAGAAATTGATACTTCAGCTTATTTTTCAAGCTACTCTCATACTACAGAGAAAACAGTCTCTTTAGAACTCAACATTTCAATTGAATAATTTGCATCCATACCACATTTGTGGAGTTCATAGATTGATGTATAACTATACGATCGACGTCAAGAATTTTGCATTTCAGATAAAATGAAATCCTTCTTTCCTGAGTAATGTAATTTGAATAGCATAATCGATAAAGGAATATTTATTTTCAAAACGATCACTTTTGGAATAGTAAAATTCCATTCTTCGTATAAGAGGTTCACCATCAGTGGCAATTTTCCATAAATGTATGGTGTGGTATTTTTAGAAACTCGTTGGTTAGTCCTATTTTGTAAAACAGTGTATTCAATGTTACTAATATATTCATTAAGTTTTTATTAGTATTATATCTGAACTAATGGGTGAATTGCCTCTGGCAATAAATGTTCTGAAGATCTTTGCCAACCAATTCAAAAAATTTGACTGGATAGAATGTACATGAGTATTGTTAAAAGAATGCAATTTTGTGTGGATGTCAAAAGATGAGTTTCTGATGCTGTCCTTTTAATAATATTTAGTATTCTCCTGAAAACTGCGTGAAAGATTCGATAAAGGAACATATCCTATCATAGGTGTAAATAAATTAGCCTTTTAATATCCCAGAGAGAAACTTTGCATCCCAATAGAGTTTGATGCAAGAGTGCAAAAAAATTACTCATTGAAACACTTTTTCTCTATGAAGGCAGTATAAAAATATAATTTTTGTCACTTTTTACCCTCTGTCACCCTCACCCTCCAAACTATTTTCACACATTTGGCTACCTTATTTGATGAAACTTTGCTGTTGGAAGTCTGCATACTTCCAATAGTTAAGAAAACAAACATTACTTCTACTGTTTGTATAGAGATAAACAGCATTCTAATCACTTCGATCGATAAATTTCCATGTTGTCAAATCTCCGAAAAAATCATTTTTGGAATTATGTGGGAATCATGGAGAAGGGGCTCATTGAATTCCTTCCAAATTTGTGTAGAAATCCGTCTATCTATGTGCCTGAGAGATCAAAAAAGTTCGCCTGACAAAATTTAGCAATGTGTTAAATTTTGGATATTATATATTATTAAACATTTCAATTATATATTTACATGTTTAAAAACAAAAGTCAAATCGTATTTATTTTTTAAAATATTAGATGCACAAAATTCATCATATTATGTCATGGGAAGGACACTTTTTATACGAGACACGGAAAAATGGCTCACTATTGCCTTCAAACAAAAAGGGGCATCCATTAGAGCGGCAACGTATCAATTTGGCTTTTACACCAAGTTTGTAGATTCCTATCAAATTTTGAATGAAATCCATAAGGAGAAAATCTGTCTAAATAGAAGTGAAATGATAGCAACAAAACAAGGAGAACTATATTGTTGAAATTTGCTACGCAAATTCATAATGGAAAGTGTCGATTCCTATCTAGACCCAATCCATATCAAGTGTGGAGCCAAATCCATCAAGGGGTTGATTGTTCTGTACTTTTGCAAGCCTATTAACACCATGACTTAAATGAATGATCTTGTAATTGCAATTCTGTTCCCAACTTTTGTTTTAGACAAAAAAGTCTCCAAAATAAATATTCGGTTTTCTAGTTCTAGGGTCCCAATGAATCATTCCCAAAGAATGCATACTAATATGCTCTTTCAAAACTCTTCTTCAGCAAATGACATGCGATTAAGTTTTCTCCAGGGCATAGAATTATCGTGTTCAGTATAAAAAAGATGAGCACTCCTGACGTTCACGACCCTCCATGATTTTATGCTGGGGAGGATCCATTTTTGGTCGGGAGGATGTGAGAAACTTCCGTTGGTTTATTTTCAAGATTCCTTATCAAAATGGAATGCAAACCTTCTCGCTTTTCAAATATTTTTGGAAGGCAATTATTCGATTCTCAAAAATAGCCTCTTCGCGTTCAGTTTGAGCGTGGATAAAACTGACAAATCAAAATGTTACTCTTGTATCAACAATAAGTATAATATTTATCATTTTATAAGCTTCGATTCACCTTCACGAAAAGAGTAGAGAAAAGTTTGTTTCGAGGGAATATTAGGAAGTCTTTTCTGATCGGAGTATGAAAGAAGACACTTGCAAAAGATTAAAGATGAAAGCGATGGTTGGGCTTAACTTAGATTTAAGTTATCTAATAACTACTTGTTTCTAGAAATAGAAACAAAAATTCTGGATTATAGCTTTTTTGAAGTTCAGCAGTTATCTTTTGTTCTATCATCCAATGAAATGATAATGTACATAGTAAAATTACAGATTTTACTGGGATAATTTTTTATTTTGATTATTTTTTAAATTTATAATTCATTAATGAAAAGTATTAAGAAACTTGAAAGCAATTTTCTCTCAAATTCTTCACTATGTAATTCTCTACTATAATTTTCAATCGAAATTTTATTAACTTAATAGATTAATTGGTAATTAGAATTTGAAAATATTAAAATATTGTATTTTCATCGAGAAAACTTAATTGCACAGATTTGCAAAACTATAGCAAATCAGGATGTGAGTGAATAATAAATCGCTAACTGCTATGAAATCGAAATTTAATGAAGTGAATGGATTATCTTATATAATGAAGATATTAAAATAGTCACACAAAAAAATTTCAAAACTGTGAAACTTCAGGAAACGAATAAAGTAAAATGTCCTCTTTATAAACTTGAAGTAAGTTAAAAAGAAAAACTTGATAAATATGTTTGGACTTCGGATCGGAAATAAAGATTTGAGTTTTATACTTCATTTCATTCGAATTCCTTTTTGAAAAAAAGAATTTGAATTTGAAATTTGAAAACATTATTGGAGCAATCCCCCATTCATTTTCTAGAAATCCGAAAGTAAGCATCCAGAATTCTGAATGCATAGAGAAACTCGCACAAATATTTGTGAAGATATAAGCTAGGATTCACGGACATGCTAATTACGCAAAAGCCATCAATACGGCAATAACTGAATTCGAGGGTGTTTGAAATAGATGTTGTTTAGTAGTTTATTTCATTCCATCAAATCGTTTCGATGTCCTTGTTCTATGGAGGCCAGTCCTATGATATTATAGCGCTATTCAAAACGTAATTGTGCAGCGCATCTATCTATATTGTGATTTCACTAGTTTTATTCGTCTAAGAAACGATACAGATATTAAACAGAATTCTTCTTTAGTTTCCAACAATGGAAGAAAATGACGGGGTTAAATATTTGATGAAACAGTGATTCTGTTTCAATTTCAGGGAATATTGTTGGAAAGGGACAAAAAAATATTTTTTCAAAAATATCGAAATTCAGGAAAAATGTGCAATACTAGTAAATTGCTGTCATTTAAAAGGCAATTTTTTATATTTTGATACGGTGTAAAAATTCCTTTTTGTGCAATAATATTTCCGGAAGTTATCACAGAAAAATACAAAGTTTGATTTTTTATTAATTAAAATTCTAATTGCAATTGCCTCGAAGATTTTGTAGCTCTCGCCCGCGGAGTGCCGAAGCACAGAATCATTTTACGTTGAAAGGTGAGTCAAACTTAATGATAGTAACAAATGAAGTAAATTCAGGGTGATAACAACAAGCCCAAGATGGAGGAAAATTGGAAAAGCACAGAAAACAACAGAGGTCAAATTGAATATCATTTTTAAAAATGAGTGAGCATTCATAATAGAAAAATGAAATAACATTATAAATGGAACATCTCACTCTTTTACAATTTTCGTTTCAATCTCCAACTTTTCAATAAAAAAGTTATTTTTCCTTTGAAATATTTTCATGAAAAAGTGTGTATTATTTATTTTTGTTCTAATAATTCCCATTGTTTGCTAGACAAAGTTATCAAATTTATAACATCCCGACTGTAAAAAGCAACCTCTATTGCATCCCCGACTGTGATAGTAGCTTTCTGTTGATTATAAAAGGTGATAGCTCAGAAACTTTCACTGAAGGAATAAACTATGTATGCATATTTCATATAATAATAGATTCACTTTCTTTGACTATTTTACAAATGGAGGAATAAAAGTCTAATGGTATAGTAAAATTATATATAGATATTAAAAATTATTTATGCATATTCTGTATATGGATGTGCTGTAACATTCATACATTGAATAGAAACAAATATAATTGCATGATTTGATTAACCCTTTGCACTCGGGTGGCTCCTTTCAGGTACGATTCAAGATGATGCATCATTTTAACGGTTTTATTCCTTTATTTTTAAAAATTTTGATGGATGAAAATACCTCTAGAGGGGTAAAAAGATGTAGATGAACTTAAAACAATGATATCGATGTATTTTATCAAGCAATCAACAAGTAGTTGTATTTCGTAGATAATCAGGCATGGAATGACTGGCATTCCAAGTGGAAGTAGTTAATATTTTCGTGGAGTATCGGATATTAGTTGTTTCATATTGAAATTTAATCTTCTTAACATTCGAATCAAATGCATTGAATCAAAATTTGGATATCACAATTAATTAAAAAATGAATTGCCTTTCTATTTTAGAAGATCATTAACATTTTGATCATTCACGAATTGTTTAAAGAATTTAATAGACAAATAAAATAGTGGTTAAAAATGTTAAGCCAAATATTGCTACCCTTTTAATCTTATTAATGAATGGCTTGAAAGGAAAACTTCATAGAATTCACGAATTCCATAGAGCACAGAAATTTTGAAAAGGTGTGATAAGTTATCAAAATGAATCTGTTTAAGGAACATTGTTTGCTTTTATTATAAATATCAAAAAATTAAGTGAATTATTTTAGATATTAATCTTGTACTCTATATATCTCCTTTAGATATGTATAAACTATTCACTATTCCGAGGTACTGTAGTGACCTGATCGCTTTTCCGATTTCTTTTTCTTTTCTAGTTTCTGATTTCTTCTTTCCCTCGACGTCAAGCGCGAACCTCTCCATGAAAAGGTGTCGCAACTTTGTTTGCTTCTAGTTTTTCATGGATAGTAAAAATGATAGTCTTGGCTGTTCGAGGCAACCTTTCGAAGGGTGATGCATCAACTTGGTTAGTCCGCTGGCCTTATAAGTGGTTAGTGTCTTAAGAATCAAAGAAAAGTTTTAGTTAATTATAGTAGGCATTCTGTTTAAGAATGACAGAAGTGGTCTTTAGAGTATTGAAACCAGGTTAGCTTGCAAGAAAAGTGTTGATGCCGAGAACCAACCACTGCTGAATTGCAAGTGGGTGATGGCTCGAATGTATGGATTTTTTAGAAAAATTACCTGTAGAATAGCAACCAACCATTGACATTGACAGAGAATTTCAGATAGCTAAATATTTGATTATATCTGGTATTGATAATCCTTATCTAAATGGTGACCTTTTGAAATCGAGAAAGACGTACATAGTATTGACAGAATCTCTGAGAGTGCTAAAAGATCGAGATACGGAACTCATCATCAATTCAAAGCAAATATTTTCTTTTAGTTAAGAAATTTTTATGTCTTCTGTTACATTGCATAGAGACCTTAACTGTAGAAAACCCTGACGGCATTGGAAATATAGGAAGGACTGCCAAAGCAAAGCGGAATCGCTGTTCGTCGAATAAACATGAGGCGGGAAACCGAAGTGCTTCCTACTAATATTTATCATTAGGACTCATTCAAGTTGCTTTCAAATATGTATGCTTGCTGTTCATGTATTTTTGTTCTCTTGCATTTCGAATCGTCTGAGTTATCATTGGTTCGAATTGTAAAAGCACATAATTTCGGAAAATACTAGTTACTGAGCAAATGATTCATATGCTAAAGCCAGAAAATTTACACCATAGAAAAAAAAATCTTTCAGATTTAGGAGCAATTGAATCATGCAACAGCTGAAAATAACGAACTGATGAAAATAAAAAAAGTCATCTTTCTCTCCTTAATTAAGCTTAAACCAAAAATAGTCAGTAACTATTGGATACAACATTTCCCCCTACAGAAAAGAAATCAGATTCGTCTATCATGATTGCACCTATAATTGAAATATATCAATTAGCAAAAAAAAAAAAAATCATTTGAAAATTTAGAAGTGACGAAAAAAAATATGAAGTCTCTATACATCTTCTATCGAAATGAATTTCTTAAAACCATCGACAAGAAAAATGGTTCTAGAATTGGTCTTCGCTGAAGAATCATTCTGATGAATCGTTAAGGGAGCAATGACGAGAAAACTCTCTGAAGAATCGTTAAAGGATTTTTTTTTCAGTTCTACTTATTTCTGTAATCTTTGTTTCCTAAAATCTTTATGGGCAAATCTTCGTAACTGAAAATATTATTAATAATTATCAGCCTGCAAGCATTGCTTTCAAAGTAATGTACCTCCAAATCATTGATGCAATCCGTATTCGAAATCATTCCATTTTTAGTAATACTAGTTTAATGCCGTACCTCTTTGTGGCGTTGCTCTTTCTGTATATATCTTTCACGTTCTTAAATCTTAATTCAGAAAGTTGTTATCTTTTGCCTTCGCATAAAAAAATCGAATCACTTTTTACAGCCTTTATTTTCTCTCCCATTAGACCATCAACCTAACAGGAATAAATAATTTAATATCCTACTTTCCTTTCCATGTTTCTCATTTTTGATTATCTAAACGACCATAACCTTCTTTACAGAAGTGCTGAAATGAATTCTCTCGGACTGCAAATCAAATAATTTCTAGTTGACTTCCCTGAACAATGACGGAAAAGTTCGCTTCCACTTTCCTATACAAACGTATCATTAAATTCATTTAGCATTGGGTACTCAAGCTCTTTAAATTGAACGACTGACAGTGATTTTCATAATAGTGACAACTTTCTTCTGATCATTACTGACTCAATTCCTGTTCTTTTAGAGGAAAATATTGAGATAGTTCCCACTGGTGGGCATTAATGAAGCGTTCGGAATGGTTATTAATTCTCGTTTACTTGATGAGTAAATTAAGGCTGTGTGGTAGAGTTACCTCCACTTCCATGAAGGAACCTACCTCGTAGAATAGGGGGCTGCATCGCGAACATTGATGGTCATTAAGATTCAACTTTAGTTCCACCTGGGCTGTCTTAACAGTGATAATTCCGTTACTCTGAATGCTTTGGTAGGGATAACTCCAATATGGCTACCTTGTGACAGTGTGTGTGTGTAAATTTAAAGGCTGTATTAAATGAAATGTAATACTGGTGCCCTTTCGGGTATTGTACATCCCCTAAACTGCCATAGCGTTTTTGACTTTCAAATACGGCTTTTTTCATTTCTTGTTGAGGAAAAAAAAAAGTCAATATATTTTTTAGATTGTCAAAAATATTGTGCCTTTATGGGAAAAAGAGCTTGAAATAATGTGTATAAGGTTGTTTCTTGTGGTTTCTGGGAATATGTTCAGAGAGCCTTTGGATTTTGTTATTTACAATAAAAAATGTATTTAAAATGACCGATAGATGGCGCTCACACGTCATATCGAGACTGTTTATGCAAATCAGTATAGCTATAAAACACAAGGCTGGAAATAGATCTGTCATTCGACGCCAGTACCGGATCGAGCATTAGTGGCTAAACTGTTCTATAAGAACGGTGAATCCGCGACCAAAGCATTGCGAGAGTTACGGACGGTGAAAGGAATTAAGGCCCAATTTCATGGAAGGGGATATTGAATTTATTTCGCCGTTTTGAGGAAACGGGAAGATTAGAGGATCGTCCACGAAGAGAAGTCCATCTGTCAGCGCTGACCGCGTCCCTGTTGTCCAAAGGGTCATGAGAAATGTGGCAGCCGAGACTTCAACGGGGAGTTCCATTGCATGTGAAGCAGATAAAATAACAAAAATTCTGGAAAGGTCGATCCGACGCATTCTGCACGAAATCGTGAAACTGCATCCGTACAAGATAGAGGTATTACACCAGTTGCTACCAGCAGATTGCGAGAAAAGACAAGCCTTTGCAACATGGGTGCTCGCACAAATGGAAAGTGACCCACAATGGTTACTGAACATCATGTTTACAGATGAAGCCCATTTTTCATTGCATGGTGATGCACTACGCAAAACAGTCGTATCTGGGCAGCATCAAACCCTCGTGCGTACACGACCAAACCACTGCATTCTCCACATGTGACTGTTTGGTGCGGTTTCACTGCGTTTTTCATTCTAGGCCCTTTCTTTTTTGAAGAGCATTGTCCTGTATCCAGTTGGAAAACCTGTTCCGTCACTGCAGAACGCTATCTTAGGCTTTTGCGAGACCACGTTATGCCTGCTTTGCAGCAAATACGTGCGTTATCTTCCGTCACCTTCATGCAGGATGGTGCCCCACCCCACGTTGCTAGTTCCGTTAAGATGTTACTCCTAGACACATTCACTGAGGACAGAGTGATAAGCAGTGGATGCAAGAATGAGTGGCCCTCACGATCGCCAGATATTTCTCCAGCGGACTTTTGGTTGTGGTGATACCTAAAGTCTCGTGTCTACCGGGGCTCTCCTGCCACCTTGATGGAACTGAAAGATGCCATTCAATTAGCCGTTAGTGGCATCGATGCCGATATGTTACACGCAGCTGTAATAGGCGTAGCTACCCGCCTCACTTGCTTAATACCTTGTGGTGGCGGTCATGTTGAGCATATTTTGCTTTAAAATAAAATGTACTATAATGTTACTGTGCTCTGTTTTCCTGATTTGCATAAACCGCCTCGATATGACAGTGTGAGTGCCATCTATCGGTCATTTCTAAATACATTTTTTGATGGAAATAATGAAATCCAAAGGCTCTCTGAAGATATTCCCGCAATTTTTTTCGAGTATTACTTTTTTTTTATTATGATCTTTTGAAGTTTGCACAAATTTATGCCGTACCCGGTATATATATATATTAAAATCTAATTTAAACTTAATTAATTTCCTGATTTTTAGCTAAATTTAGCACATATTAACTTCATTTAAAATATTATCTTATTTCCTGATCCCATTCCACTTTTTCTATTTAATGAACAACACAAGTTTAAAAAAAATTCTTCAATCGGCAGTTCGCACACTCCGAATGAAGGGATAAAAAACTGTGAACCAAGCGAATTATTTTTAAAAGACCTCTATGATTCCCTTGCCTGGGTCGACACGTATAGAGAAATCCCTATAAAATCTCACAGTATATAACCACAGGGATAAATTTTTCCTCATTTCATTTAGTGTCGTTCTGCGTTGGTGTCTGCTTGCACATAAATTATAGAAGTCGCATATTTGTGATATGATTATTCGGCAAAAGATAATGATGCGAAACTAAACAATTGCAGCAAACTTTCGATTATTCACAATCGTTAAAGTAAAAATTTGATAAAAATAATTCAAAAGAAAATTACAAAGGATGTTTTGTTAATAAAAAATGAAAAGAAATGACTGACTTTTTTATGAAAACGTGAACCATCAAACTCGCATGTATTGGAATCTCTGCAAAGCATTTGCATCTGTCATTTTGCAGATTATCAACAGTTGAAGGAATAGCCAAGAATTTACTGCAAATAAGCATAAATAACAACAAAATTTCGAAATTTTGAGTGTAAAAAATTGGTCTAGATTAGACTAAAAGAAATTAGCCTAGAATTCTTGTATGAGAAGAGGAAATATTGTCAAAAAATTCGAACTCAAGATCCGCATTTCAAACCTCATTTTTGGAGCTATGGCTGTCAGGAACACTTTCAACTACAGCATTTGGTCTCGATTCCAAATTTGTAGATTTCGAATCAATTCATTACGTGTCTGCCGGAGATTCCGAATATTGTATAAAATGATAATTACTATACGAAGAAAGCTAGATAAATAAAATTTTTGATTTGACATCTAAACTGCAAATTTGTGCTAATTTTCAACCCGGTCCTTCAAGGGAAAAGTAATAACCCAAAATGCGATAACTAAAATATATGAAATTTGGTATGGGATTTTGTGACTATTACTGTATTAAATTTAGGTTTTAATCGATGTGAAAAAAGACATCCAAAGTATGCATTCGTGTTCTATGTCAGCCGAGTTCCAGCGATTACTCGCAAAAAATAATAATAATAATAATCAATAAAAATAAAAGGCCAATAGACTCTTTTTTAACCATTGTTCGCCAATGGCGTCCGATTTCTAATGCTCACGTATATTTATTACCTCTAGCTAGTTTGAAGTGTCGATTCATTTTCAATAAACAGAGTGATTACCAAACACGCCAAAAACACAACTATCTCATTTTAATCAATTACTTGAAATAAATGTTTTATTCGAGAGAGAAAATAAATCAGTATATATTAGGCGACGATTATTTGGCATTTTCCCCATAAAAGCTGTGATTTCCTTTTTATACTCAGATTTATTAGGCAAGAACTTTCGATGAAGAAACTTATTTTTAGCTTGTACCTGTTTATTTCTACTTTATTCATTTTTTCTCTTCAAAGATGAAGCAATATTAGGCTCAAAAAGTATTTTTTTTTAAAGAAAGTATTTAATACTTTTGGACTACATAATTTTGTACGAAGTTGTATGTTGAAATTGTTGTTGAATAATAAATTGTTGTCTTTTGATACTGAGACAAAACAGGTTTCGCTACTTTTATGTGATTCTTCACCTTCTTTCCAGTTTCTTAGCTAGTTCGGCCCTTTAAAAAAAGGGGGAAACATATAGAAATTCAATAGATCAGAGAAGACGCATTCATTTGGGATCTGTCTAAAATAAAGAGGATTTTCTAATAAATAATAAAAATTGGCGGAAACTTATTTACTTACGACAGTGGTTAAAAATGGTCATTCGAAGTCACTTTTTCGATTAAGCTCCAAAAGAGTAGAAACAATGAATCCAATCAGAGAAAATGAGTCCCCTAAATGAATCTAAACAATTATTGGGGGGGGGGTCATTTTATTCAGATGAAGTTCAAAAAATTATGGAAAAAAGAATTGAACGAATGTGATGGGAATAATCACAGCTCTTCCCAAACTAAAAGAGAGCATTTGAAAATACAGGATCCAGATATTCTTCTGATGATACTGTAAGCAACAGTATATGTTTACACTCACAAGAATCTCTGTAAAGAAATAGGTATTTATCTCATTGCATTTTAGCTGCTGAAATTCTGACAGATTAACAACAGTTTCAGAAATGCCATTGTCGATTTAACTTTAAAGATATTTTCTTAGTCTAAAAATAAAATGATTGTGTGTCTGCCTGAATCATATTGTAGAAAGCGTGATCATTTTTGAAATGGGTTGTGATAGAAGTAGATATAAAAACTTCTGAATTTAATTTCCCTGATGATACCTTAACAGCTTCATTTGTATCCATAAAGTATTGTGCCCAAAAAAATTCATAATATTTTATTACTCGGCAAAATTCTATGCGATTTTCGACTTCATACCGGAAACCTAAATAGTTTAGAATTATGAAGAAATCTGAGAATGAAATTTGATTTGATTTTAAAGAAACTTTCTAATCAAATAAATCCTTTGAAGAAGAACTGCATGGCTGCAGCACAGAATTCATTGACTCAATGGTAGGTGGCAAAGTATATAATGCTTTTACTTTTAATAAAACCACTCAAAGAGACTAGTTATAATACTACTTAAAAAATAATGAAAAACAAAGAACAAGTTCAAGGACGACACTTTTTCTGAGTTTCAGCGAGTGAGACAGTTTCGTAATGATTCCAGATTATTGCTAGTTCCTCTGAACAAATTGGAACGTTGGCAATAGGGCACAACCTTTCTTCTGTGATGCTGAAATAAATAACAGGGATTGATATGGTACTAATTAGAAAAAATTTCCATCATTCCCAGTACATTTGAAGTTCTTTTTTAATATTTTTTTATTTCAAAAGACCTCTCTTTTTAAACTTTTACTTATTTTTTTTTCTTTAAAAGATGCATTGCTGTAAAGAAAAGGAATCAATTGGAACTATGGTGAGAAAAGATGTAAACCAACATTTTGATTATTATATCTTTCTCTATTCATAAAAAATAATTAATCTTGGTTCAATTTTTCGTTTCTTTTTCCATTTCCACCTGCATATCCTCTTTGTTTCACGTTTTCGTATTATTTTTTGATCGTGCATGACACAGCAATAACTCTTCCCTTTTCCATTGAAAATGAAGGGAATCCTATTATATTGAAGAGTATTTAAAAAATGCTTGTTTTCCCTTCGACAAACTTGATCACTAGAATATCCTCGCCATTCCTCTACTCATCCAATTCACCAGTCATAGAGAATGAACATTTCGCTTCTGTCAGGACAAAAAAAGAAGGAATTTCTTTCTTTAAGGTATTTCTGATTCACCAAATATGGCAAAGTCTCAGAAGGGATTCTTTTCAGAAGAAGCCGTGAGAATAAATGTTTTTGGTGATAGACAATTTCAAGATGGGAAGGAATGCAGACATTTTTTCTAGGGGAATTAAAGGAAGAATTGCATTATCATTATTTTTAATCGATAAGAGTTCCTTTACATAATGTTTTTTACTTATTCAATGATAGCCCTGCTTTCTTTTGAAAGGATTGTCGAATCAATTATTCGAAATGAACCACTGTCGATCTAGGCTTGATACTTTCAATTTGTCGCATTGATGTGACTTCGACGTTTGAAGAATGGGGTTCTGTCTTTTGTTAAAATAATAAAATCTTCCTTCATGTATTTTTTAAAAAGTTCAAAGGAATTTTCTCTCCCTTAAATTTAGAGTTAATAAAATGCATTTTGTAACAACACCGCATTTTTCATGCACTTTGGGGTTCACATGTACAGAAACAGATGTCGAAAGTTTTTGCATTCTGGTGATAATTGAAATTGTTGAATTTATTGAATTATATTTTTCACATGCATGACAAACGAACTTTTCTTTCATGGATTTCGTCCAAAGATTTGGCATAAATCTACAATTAATGTGTAAACTGTACATGCCAAATTTCATTCTTCTTGCTCTTTGCACTGTTCTCACAGACAGACATAATTCCAAAAATAATTTGTTTGGATATGTAAAAGAGAAATAAAAAGTTCTGAAAAGTGGAAATTTATAGAAATTTGGAGATAAAGTTGTTTGACCATTATAAACATTTCTTTTTGTATACGAAAAAATAAAAACCGCAGCAATGGTATATCATATCGTATAACGAATAACTAAACAATTATGTGCTAAACTATTATAATAATAGATAGTTCCACTGTATTATGTGGAACACAATATGGTAATAAAAGTGGAAAATGATATGGCAATAAATGTAGAGCATCATATAGTAATAGATGTGAAACAAAATACAGCAATAATTATTAGACAGGAACATAATACAACAAGTGGTATAATAAGTATACTTTTCCAAATGCAAGCATTTAAATTTTAGACAAAAATTTGTCATCTTTTTCTTACTTATTCAATTAGAAATCATTTATTATAATTTCAAATATCTTTTTTTAGAATAATTTTAAAACATGTTTTGCAAGCTTCTGTTTTGCCGTTTTCCTTTTAAACAAAGATTAGAATTTTTACAAAACGCGTCTGGTTATAATCACAACATTTAACTCGTTAACTATTATTAGAAATTTAATTCAAACAGCAAATCTATAGAATTAATCCGAACCTAACATCCGCAAAATTCAATCTTTTAACAAAATGATGAAAACGGAATTCATGGCTATTGATAATAATTATCTTTAATTATCTATTCTGGTAAGCTGATGATTAAAGAAGGGAGACTTTTAATTTATTGTTCCTTCAAGACATTTTTAATTCAACTCTGTTTCTATTAATTTTCTTATCCAGTTTTGTACCTTTAAAAACGGTTAGAAAATTCTAATTAATAATATTTACAGTAAAACTTGGCTAACTCAAAGTTGACAGAACTACAAAAAAAAATTGATTTATTCAAAAATTCACTTTATGAAAAACTGTGCCTGAAAAAGAGTGTCGAAGCTGAAAGCAACACTAATCAATTAAAAATGCCAGGAATGATTTATTTTTAATAGTTGACAATTTTAATAAATAATAAATAGTGTGAATAATAACAATTATAGTTAATTTTTTAAATAATTCTACAGATTGTTATTTAAATAAAATAATAAGTAATTTAGATAAGCAGAATCCCGGGTTTCAGTAAAACTTCAAAATAAACACTCAAATTCAGATCTAGCATGCTTAAAATATTTTTGAAGAAAAAGAAATTTGATTTTTGAATTGCAAAGAAGACATAAAAATGAATCATAGATATTACAAAATCTGGATATACTTAACTCATTGAAAAAAGGAGAAAGTTTTCCCTTTAACTTCGAATGAGTCAAAATAAATTCACATTCTGAAGAATATACGGAGAAAATTCAAGGGAGCGGAGAAAAATTCGGAATTAGGACTTTAAAATAAACAGTATAAATGAAAATGTAAGATAAAATTTTCACAGGTAAAGTAGAAAGAATCAAATTTCGAATAAAAAATTAAAAATATAATTCTTTTAATTTTGATATCATATGCAAATGCAAATTATATTATGACTCGACGTTAAAATATAAATAATCGTTGAAAATTCAATTAAATTTCCTATCAATGACATATTTCTGTTGAAGATGGAGTTCAAATAGCCACGGATTCATTTTTCCGAAACTACTTGTTTTTTCTGGAAGATTTCAAATTTTTCTCGAACGATATCTGTAAATGATTCGGAAGCATTCCTAAAATTTAACTTTGAAATGAATTTTACGCAAAATATTCGAAAAAGTTTCATCGACATTGACGCCTTTAAAGTATTTACAGAAACTTCAGCAACAAATACTTTGTGAAATCTAATGAGAGTTGAAGTGAAATACAATGGGTAGGACAAAGCAGGAACTCCATTTGTGAACTGTCATTATTTTTTCGATCTTCATTTGATATTCAAATTTATCTCAATCCATTAGGTTATAAATAAATCAAAAACCTGCTGCTTTTCACTTTAAAAAAAAATGACATCTTTTTCACACAAAATGACAAAGTATTGAAAATCAATTTTATAAATATATTGACTTCGTATATTTGCTCCAACAATGTGGCGACTCTTTCCCGATTATCCCAAATTTGATACAATAAAATAACCCAAACTGCATTCACAAAAAGTAGTTGAACTAAATTCCATCCTTTTCGTGTTTGTTGTAGCTCCCAGACATTCTATCAATAGTTTTTCTTTCAGCCAAATCTCTAGGTTGAGTTTGACGACATAAACATCACATCATCTTTTTTATGATGGGATTTCAAAAAAATAGAATTGAAAAATGATATCAAGCTGTCTGGCTTGAATGAGAAATCCAAGTTTTGATTGAATCGAAAAGAGTTTCGTAACCAGCGAGTTGATCGGAGGGAAGCATAACCGAATTAGGTGCAGCTGCAACGGAAAGGATCGAAATAAGCGGGGGCCTCGCAATCCGATTACTCCCAATCAACCTTCTGGATTCAATTATTTAATTTGGATGGAGGGTTGGCCTCTCTCTAACCAAGTTAAGAGAGTGTTTTCGATGGGGCGCTCCGCCCCGGCTCTCAGTCGCTCGGATGTTTTCAGTGAGGGTGGTGGATTCAGGCCGCACGTAAGTACTCTTCTCTTGCACACTGAAAAATGCTCATATATTTTTCAAAAGTAGACTCTTTGATTATAATTGAGGTAATTTGACTGACGTCCTTTACAACAAATTGACATCAATTATTATCAAAGAATTGCAACAAAATGTCTCTAATATTTGCTTTATGCTTTATCTTTTCTTGCACTTACCTTGGCCACCGAAAAAGGCTCATTCGCATTCCCTCTGTTAATGGAAAGTTGAGAAATATTCTTTTCAGTCAGAAAGAAAACGGAATGAATTCCACTTGTTATAGATTATGAGAAAATTTTATTTAATTTCTTTGTTAATTGTTGATAGAAAATGGGCCCCACCCTTTCTAATAAAAAAAAGAAATTTAAAATTTCCAAATTAAATAGAAAAGATAAAAAGAAACACCATTAGAATCAGTAAAATCCGCAACAATTAAATGTGAAACCAGTTTTGTAAATTTTGTTATCTTTTAAAATGAGTGTTCCCTTATGATGCTTAATATTTATCCCACAAAATATGGCACAAACGAAAAAGATTTTACCTTCATTTCTTGAATTCTTCCGTGATTGATTTTTTAAAAAAATACTCCACAATAAATGGTATAAATTTTCAAACACATTGAAAAATTTTGAAGCAGGCAAAAAGCTTGGTAGCAGTTTTCGAAAACTAACAGATTTTAGTTGGCATACATTCTTTTTTGATTGAATGAAAAGCTTTTATTGCAATAAATATAATATTTTACTTAGTGTAAAATAAATTAACAAATGTTATTATAAAAAATATAAAAGATTCTAATGGAATTAGTGTTAGGTTGCTTAGAAAAAAGACCATCTCAAAGCAATTAGCTGACAGTGGTGTATTGCCAAGATTATTCCACAAGGAAACAGATTAAAAGCTTGCCCACGGTGCTTTTAAGAAGGTTTCAGTTGAATTTAAATGAAGTCAGCAAATATAATGCGTTCCGTGGAGGGTCGAGTGAGAGATCTACTAAAATCGTTTGAGTTTTATGAATCAACTGAAACAGAAGTTTCATCTAAATCTATTCTGTCAGAAATAATGTATACCCTATTTTCGGAAGACGAGAGTAATACTTTGCTTTTACTCTTTATGCTATAACTTGTATGGATATTCCTATATATATTCAAACTATAAAATTCCATAAGTGATCAATATCTTGAAGCAATATACCTGCTATGCTAAATTTTAAAATGAAATAAATACTTTAAGAAATATTTTTATCGTATTGTATAATAGCGAGATATGTGAGTCATTATGAAAAAATGCCTATCCCCCAATTCAGTGTGGTTGCCATTTATTCCATCAACGCGTAAATATTGCTTTCTATCTGGATTGGTTCTAACAGTTGGAGTAGAAAAGCCTGAAAAGTTACTTACATAGAAAGAAATACGACAAGCTAATATTAATTTGCTTGTGAAAAGGGTGAGTAACTTAAAGTACAAATTTTGCTATAAAACTTTTTCGAGCGAAGGGGCATGAGAAATATTTAATCAAACGATTCTTCAGAAGAATAAACTGCATTGAAAAGAGAAGTAAAAATGACTGGCATTTTGTACAAATCAATTAAAAATGCATTGATTTTGTGGGGTATTTCTACAAAAGAATTTGTATCAGTTTTTGTTTCGACTTAAAATCTCTTGTTATTTAACTAAATTGTCTTGTTTTACCTTATTTCCATCCTTTTTAAGAAAACCAAATTGTTATTTTTTTTCGATAAATGGGAAGGTCCGATTCATTTGACAGTCAAAAATCTTTTTTCCCGAAAGAGAAGAATGCTAAAAATACTATCTCTGTGAATTTTCCTATAAGAAATATATTATATTAGAGTACTCTTTTATCAAATGTAGAACACTTTCTCTTTCTAATTAAGAAAATTAATTGCAACTATAAATAACATTTTGCTCTTTTGATGATAATTTTCAACTAATGTAATTAATTTCATGCACATTTGCTGAAAGATTATAAACAGAAAAAAATTTAAGTCATAAATTCGAAGCTTTTCATCTGAGTGCAAAACAATTCTCTTTTTAATAACCTCTGCTTCTAAAATACAGTTAGTAATCAATTATTTTCGGTTGATCTGGATTTTAAGATGTACCCGGCAAATAAAAAATATTTTTCTTAAAGATTATTCTTACACGAAACTATTCCATTTGACACGTTTCAGTTCAAATGCAAGATCTAATATATGTAAAAAAAAAAAAAAGAAAAAATCTTTCTCTGATTTTTTTCAGAGTTTATATATTTTTTTTTCTTTACTGCATTCATTCTTGTCTGTGTAATGAAAATATTTTCACAACAGAATATTCACTTTTCTTTGAACACCCGGCATTCTTTCTTTCGCGAATAAAAGAAGAATCAATGTAAGTAAAACGAATGGATTAGTATGTGAGGATATTTAAATGATCAAATTTTTATGTAAAAATGTCCATGTTTTCGAGTCCTAAAATATTGCATTTTTATTTACCAATCAATCAAATATTTTTATATATATTCTATGCACTTTAAAATCGGATATTTTCTTTAAAAAATTGTAACCATTTTAAAAAAGCTTTAAATCCTTGAAATGCAGTTTAATAAGTTATAGTTTAATGATGCAAATGCAGTATAATAAGTTTTAAGAATTAAATAAAATTTCTCCGAATGAATTAGTAATTTTCGTAAACAAATGATTTTAAAAGCAGCAATGTCGCAATTAATTTTGAAAATGAATTGTACAATTTGTATCTGATGTATTAAAAGTTTTTTAGAATGTCAAAAGACAATCTTAATGTTTTTTGTTTCAATGCATTTGCAAAACAGTAAAATCCCTTAATGAATTAAGAAATTCACATCTGATCTTAAAGGACTTATAAACGGTATTTAGCTCATAAACACAATTTGGGGATGAAAATTATTTTTTGAAATTTTTATTTTTCTTATTCGAAGTGAAAACTACACTCGAATTATAGAACGAATCTTGACTGTAACAAACAGAAAATTCCAGAGACCAAAGAAAAAATTCGAATTCCAGAGGAATGCGAAATAATCCAATTGAACTTTCGAATTGCCGCAAGCAGAGGATCAAGAATGTATTTTTATCAGTTCAAATTGGCACACGAATTTAAAGCCCATTGAAATTCTACAGTGCAAATGTTTTTTTTTTCAAGTAAAATGTTTTTACATGTTGTTTATTTGCTTTGAAATAGAAATAAAAATTTCTGATCTTTTATGCAAAATAAATAAACCTTATCCTTTTTTCCTTACATTGTTACAAATTTTTAGATAAGTTAGATAAGATGTTTATGATTGCTAAAAATTTCAATCGTAGAAAAAAATTCAGTTATATTTCTTGAATCACGCTGAATTTATTGAAAAGGAAAGTAATTTGTATTCGAGTGTGAACATCAATTAAAATAAATTAAAATAATGAATAATATTTACTAATCACAAAATGTAAACTAAAATTTTGTTTCTATTAAAGTTCTCTTCATAAACATTATTTAATTTTTTAAAAATATTTGTATCTGTTAAAAGCTTATAAATCTAAAACTTGTTTACCTGAACATGTTCATATGGATAGGTTTCCGAAATATTTTTTAATCAAAATGAACAATTTTTATTGGAAAATTATGTCAAAATAAACTAAACTATAAAGCCGAAAGGCATTTACTGCCTTGGCAAAATTCGGAAAGTAGATTCTTAATTTTAAATATTCAGAAAACTAATTTTTTAAGAATACATTTATTAATTACCATTGATATTTTAGCATCAAGTTCTGGAAAGAAATTGGAAAAACACCAACAAATTTAATATATCTAGAGAGAGGAGGGGTTCTCGAAGAAAATTATAAAAATAAAGTAAATTATAATAATAAGTAATTCCTTTAAAAATTTCAAAAATATTTTCATTACTTATTTAAAGAAATCTCATTTCTGTTTGGCGCCGAAGAAAATGTCAAAGAATTGAGTTCAATCATATATATAAAAAAGAGAGAAATTGGGATGTATTTTTATTTTGATAATGTGACTATTTCACTTGCAGGCTTATTCTTGTGTTACATTGAGTTTCGGATCGTCATCTTTAGCGGAAAAATCCGAAGCAATTATTAGAGCTCTGAAACTTTGACTTTTAACTACCTTTCTTCGTTTCTTTCTTCTCAAAAACAGAACAATTAGAAAATTACTTGAATTCATGTGAAAGATGGACATTTTCTTAAAAGATATTTTCAATTAAAAAAATGGGTGTTGATGCATGAAATGTTTACTTCGAGTGAAATATGAAAAACTGTAGTTCATTTGAATGCCCTTCAGAATCTCAAATGACATCATTTTAATATGAAAAAGAGGTTGAAACTGAAAAAAGTCTCACCTGAAAGGCCGGGGAAATGTGTCGTAGGTCCATGGGGGACCATGCTCGACGGATGCTCGGGATGAAGGTGATGCCGCGGTCTGGACGGCATGATGCCGCATGCTGTGGACGGGCTCGACATGGCTGCGGACGGGGGAGCTGAGTACGATCTTGCCATTGGCGAAGAAGAATACCTGTAGGTTTGTCCACTACAAGGTCCCATGTCTCCGTAGGGCAGCTGGCAACTAGGCGGAAAGTCCATGGCACAGTTGCCATCGAGCGGGCCTTGATTCAAGTAAGAATATTCCAGAGCGACATGCAGGTTGTCCTCGGCGATTCGCGGGTAAGCTGCCATGCTCAGCTACAAAGAGAGAAGAACTCATTCAAAACAGCGACACCTAACCCCCTCCACTCCAATTAGAGCGACTGTCAGGTCGCCTGTCCCGGCGCCCTTAATGCGATTAGGATTTTCTTACCCCAACAACAGATGCTTACAAAACGATAATGGGCTGTTATTTTATTCATTGAACCCAGAGGGAAACAACGCTTTTCATGAGCGAATCAATTGTCACTTTCACTTAATTGCTACAAATCATAAATGCAGCTGCTTTAAGAATTTTTTAGGCTAAATTTCCTGAAAATATAGTATCAAATGCAAAAAAAAAAAAAAAAAGGATCCTTTTTATTTCCATTATAAAATTTAATCGTTCAAAATAAAAATGATCTTGTTTTAAACCTTTCACTCCATCTTCTTCTTCCTCTAGAATTTTATCTTGAAAATAACCAGCTTAGTATTTGAGATAAAAATGTAATTGTTTTAGTTAACTTGTCATTAAATAATACTAGAGAAACAAAATTTTCGCAGAATTAGATCTCGCAATACATATTACAAAATAGTTATGAAATCGGCAAAAAAGGAAATGAAAATTATTTATTGCCAGTTTTAGTTTTACCTATATACTGAATAAACAAACTTGTCGGTGGAATATTCGAATTGGACTTCACAATGCGAATGACTCAGTAATTGTGAAATAGACATTCAGGAATGACATTTTTGATATAAGAATGTTTTTAGTATTAATTTCATTTTAACATTTCAAAAAACATACTAAATATACTATTTTATTGATCCATAATTCAAATCAACCTTCATCCTACAGGTGAAACAATTATGAACTCAACACGCAGTCACAACAACATAGGCAATTCGAGTATGACAGCCAAGCTAGAATCCTCACCATTAAGACATTCTTATTTAACTCAAATAAAATCATTATTTGGGCTGAATTAAAAAAAAAATTGTTTCGTTTTAAATTTTCATATAATTTCTTTGAAATTTTGAAAGTGCTTGTAAATAATATTTACCAAAAACCATGGTTGCGAATTTTATATCAATTTGTAATGCATATTCTGTAATTTTAAAAAGCATTTTTTTCCGGTGTTGATCAGAATTCAGAAATTTTTAACTTTTATGATGAGAATCCTTTTACTGCCAAATGCATAAAAATGTCACATTACTTAAAACCAAAGAGATTTGAGTGAAAAATCTGAGATTCTAAACGCAATTCCTTTTGAGTTTTATTATAGCTCCTTCTTAGATGAAAATTCTCATCAAAAGAATAACAGAAATCATTAATTGTTACAAGAAAATCCGCTTTATTTCATTTCTAGCCATCTTTATTTCATTGAAATAATTGCGTCGATATTTTTGAAAGGAATGCATTGTTTCAGTCGATTATTTTTGTTTTTTGCTTATTTTTCTCACTCCTTCAAGAATAATTTCCATTTCATCTTCAATGAAATTATTCCCTCTGAATTCTTACAGGTAATTCTTCTCTCTTGACTTGAATAAATATCATTGGCAGCATAGATATCACATCAATTTTCGAATAAAAATGGAATTTGAAATAAAACGGCAATATCAAACGCAAAGAAACTGTGATTGGATCACGATAAAATAATTAACAAATGTATCAACAGTAAGAAGCAAAAAAAAAAAGTCCTCTTAGTTCAAAGGAATTGAATTGAATTTACAAAGGAAATTCATTTAAATATATCTCTCTTTGCTTATCTTTTACAGATAATACATTTAGAAATGGAAATCGGAAAGGAAATTTCGATTAAAATGGGATGACTGAAGCTATAAAGAATATATCAATTACGCTTAAAGCAATGAACATAAAAAAAAAGAAATGAAAACTGAAAAGAAAGCTTCCCAAACGAACAATTAAAAAGGCAAGCATTGAGAATATATAAAGTGATAAAATTTTCTTTTTCATTTACTTAGAATGAAGAACTTTAAATAGACCATTTATAATTTGCAGCCTTAATAGCAAAACTATTAAGGCTGCAACAGACTTATTCAGGATAGTTACTAAATACTGTAATACTCTAAAAAACTCCAGGAAAATTTTCATCTTTCGGTAAAACTAGCTGTCTGTTTTTGCAGTTGAGAGTTTTCTATAGTGCAATCGAGTGCAAGAGAAAAAAAAAAAAAAAATAGAAAAATCGATTTATTTTAAAGATGGAAGCAAAAAGAATAATGGTTAAAAGTCTTTTAGATTGAGGATTTACTCAGAAATAAAAGTTTGGATTTATATTTAAGATGGAAGTAAAAGATGTCATGATGAAAGAGCTTTTTGATGCAAATTTACTGTAGATAAATTCTACTTAATTAAAATCCTTGATTTTCACAGGAAATTTATTTATAGAAATACAAGTCGATTATTGGCTGCAAATGGGACTGATCTTCTGCGCTGAGTTCGTTCAAAAGAACGCGTCAACAAAATTCCTGAACAAATACAAAAAACATCCGCTACGTTCTATAAATAATATGGCTGCAAAGAAGTGAATAAGCCATCGAACTATGCAAATTCTCATTAATAAATATTTGAATCCCAGAAGAAAAGTTCAAGGTTTGATAACTCTACAGATGTTAAAAAGATGCCTGATCAAGCACAGTAGCAAAAGTGTTAATATATTTCGGTGACAAGTCATTTCACGCTGAAGATCACAGTCAGCAAACTCTGAGGAGATGCCTGAAAACTTTCGATGAAAAGGAATTCTGTTGCAGTTGGAGTAACAGTGTCAACCAATGGAAATTTGTTTCTGAATTCGTTGATAAAGGGATGAAAATCAGCGTAGTAGTTCAGATTTTCTACGAAGACAATTCCACACCATAAAAAGAACTCCAATAGCAACTTTTTTTGTCTTAGAAATTTTTTTAAAATAATATGCTCAATTGCGTTATGTTTTACGTCATTCTTAAAATCTAGCGTGCTTGTTTGGAAACGCTTCAAATCTGCACAGTTTAACTGGAACTTCATTATAATGTTTTTTACAAAATAGACATTCATCTGAGTATTTTATATTTTAGAAATTTGATTTTTGTATATAAGAGTAACTGTTTTTAACTTGAAGGAAATATTTACGAAAAGTAATCAAAAAATATAGCCGAAGTTACATAGGATGTTTTTTTTTTTTTTTTTTGACACCAAAATCACTGAAAGACATTTTGCAGATTCTATATGGGTTAATTCTTCAACATCAAACACAATGCAAATTGCGTTATTCAAAAGGTTTGAGGAAAGAATCGGTTGTAGTGTTGCTTTTTGTATTCCTCATTGTTTCGAGAAGTACCATACTGCGAAATAATTATTTCATTCTGTTTAATTAATTCCTTATAATTGGAAATATCTGGTTGATATATTTTCTAAATACGTCATAAAATATTTTGTCAAAATAAATCCTCAATAAATGAAAAATGATTTTCTGTTAGTACTTTAGATATAAATAACTTTTCACTGCAAAAAAATGTCTCCACTGTGATACGAATTTAACAAAAGCTATTCCCCCAATGAACTGGTTAACCTTTCATCAGATGTTAATTACTTCGACTATTGCATTTGAGAGATTTGAAATTCTGGTGTCAATTGAACAAATGCTTTTCTGCGTCAAAGGGATAGATTTGCCGCTTTAAATGCTGTCAAAGATCATCGCTAAAGATGACGGGCGAGCCGAATAAAATGATTTCAAAGTCAACTTTGAAATGCATCATATTAATATATTTATCGTTTTCTGTTTGATATCTATAAAATAAAACGAATCAATATTTGTAACAGCCTTTAGTAATCAGTATGTAGTTAAGAAACAAAGCATATGTTTGTGGCACTTTTTAATTTTTGAAATCAAAGAGAGATATAATCAAATAGAAATCATACATGCAATTAATTTTCTCATTCTTCATACAATACAAGCTGAAAAAGCCGTTCATTGCGGGAATTTAATAATTAAATAAATAAAATAGAAGATTGAAAGACGTTAGTGTAAAAGATCCTTTGGTTATGCAGACACACATATAAAGAGATAGATATCTTGCGAAGTAAAGATATAATTCCAAGGGAAAAAATCAAAATAATATGAATTTCATTCAACAACTAATAGTACCGATATATTTACAACAACCAATAGTACCGATCTGTTGATATATAGAACTAAAGGTATTTTTTTGTGCACTAATCATTCCTATGCAAGATTTCGTTGCATTTTCAACTTGAAAAATTGCCTCAGTGTTGCTCTCTTATGTGAACTTGATTGTTCAGTATCTACTGAGATGCTTGTAGCACAGACAAAATCTTTTTCATTTCCTACACACTCTCCCTATATCTATCTTGTTCAAATTTTCAATCGTTAATCAAATGCTTTTGATTTATCCACTTAAATTCAAATATATTTTAAACTTGTAGCGGATGACACTTGATGTTAATACAGTTTTTTCAAATATTTATTAAATTTAATTGATTTTTAATACTTTCAATAGAGTTTGAGCAGTTTGTAAGTCAAGAGGCAGTCGGTAAAATGCAAGGATTTCACGTGAAGGTGAAGAATGCGAGTTCAATTCTTGCGAAAGTAGGAATTGACTTTCATTTTTTTATATGACTTGTTTTATTATTGTTATTAAAAATTCCATGTCTATAATCTCATCTTCCACTTGGGATGAAAATATTTTTTGTTTAGAAGAAATTTTCACATAAACTACTAAAATGCACAAAATCCTCCAATCACCCAAATTATATATAATTTTCATTCAATACGAATGGCAACATTTCAAATAAAATAATTCTTTTCTGTATAAAAATTATGAAAAGATGAAATATTTAATTAAATGCCACAAACCTTATCATTCAGAGTATTTATGAGAAAAATATTTTCAGTATTTTGGATTCTTAGCTTACAAACCGTTTATGAATATTCATTGATACATTTACGATATTATTTTGAAAACTGTCATCTTCTCATAAATATTGTAACGTTATAAATAATGTAACGTAAAATGACTCGGAAATTATTTAATGGAAAATATCTCGTTTCGTGTGAATTCTTCATCAAAATATAAAAAACAAATATTCATGAAAGTCAAGGGCGGAGCACTTCCACGGATTTTTCAAAATGAAGACATCTTTTTCATTCGTAATTGAAATATTAAAATATTCGGCAATTCTTAATGAAACCGGAAAAATTCAACTGCTGATCATTTGACATGAAGCTTCTTTCTTTCTATAAAATGTTTTAAAAGATGAATTCTTTTTGAAGTTCTTTCTACACTAAAATTTTGAATAATTATTCCATTAAATGTCAAACATTGATTATAGCTCACTCTTAATGGATTTTTCAAAGGATCATGGATGAATCTTGATTCATCTTAATGGATGTTTCAAAGGAAGAAATATCATTCAATAAAATACTCTACATTTATTCAGTTTCTTCTAATGTCTATTACCATTGGATATGGAATCTTTTGTTTTGAAATCAGTGAAGAAACTCGAACATTTTCGAAAAAGAACCGTTTCTAAATTGTTCATTTTAGTGAAACATTTAGTAATTATTCTTAATTCAATTGAAATTTTATTGCATAAATATGTCCGTACTTATAATAGTTTCATTTCATTTCAATAGAATTGGATACAAAAAAAAATTATTCTTATAAGAACTTTGCATTCGATATTCTAAATATAATGGGATGTTATGAGAATATCCCTGAAGTAACTTACTGTCCCAAGAGATGATGACTTGATTGTATTTCATCTTAAAATCCATTGAGGAGTTTTCTCAGCTGTTAGAAATTTCGTGATTCCAACTCATTAAAACGTGTCATTTCTACTCTTTCATACTTAAAGATTTGACATCCAGAAAATACTTTTGAATTTAAAAAAAGGGTTCAATTCATCGACATAAAAGCTACTCGATTCAGATTATTCTCGTTTGGCAATGCAACAGCATATGAACAGATCTGTCATTTAGTTTGTGTTGTTGATTTTTGAGATAACGATATAAAGGAATTCAATTGGCAGATTTTTTTCTTCTAACATGTGATATTTGCTTGATGAAAGTGCTATCTCATGCAATTAAGAAATATGAGAGTATTCAAAATGGTTTTTCTATTAGGAGGGACCATCCCTTGAATATATTTTGATAGAATTCTGGAAATCAGATAGCTAGAACTAAGAGGTAGTATGAAACTCTCCCTTCATACAGCTACATGTCCCATTGATGGATTTCTGTATGTGTAGATACTTGAAACATCATGTCGTAGTCAGGGATTTGATAACAACCACTTAAAGATGAATTCAACTGACGAGCGTAGCAATTTCATTTTAGAAACAGCACCTGGTCAAGAACGGTTATCATTTCCGAAAACAGACTAAAATCTAATTTTTTACACATTCATTTGAATAATGAAACTTTGAATTGCAATGTTATTAATTGTGTGAGTAATATTTATTCATTATGACCCTGAATACTTTCAAATGAATCCAAATCGATTGAAAAGACGTTCTCAAATGATCACGTCATTTGAAGGAAAAGAATTGGCATTTTGAATAATTATTCATAAACGAAGAGAACATTTTGCAATGGAATAAAAGGGGTTTCTTTTTTAAAATGTAGAAGGGAAATTGAAACGATGTATTTTTAATAACTTATACATTCCAGTTAATACTGTGTCAATTAATTTAATATATATTTGTAAATATTTAATGAATTTACAATTTTGAAATAAATTTGATACTGAATTAAGATATATCTTGTCATCCGGCGCAAATATCAAACTGTTGGCCAAATTTTCTTCAATCGAAATTTTCAATATGTAGACTACCAACCCAATCAGTGACGAATGAAAGGCTAAATGCACTAGAGCCTTCAAACAAAATTCAAATGAAGATTTTTTTCTACATTAAATAATTATATAAACCTTTCAAATTAATTTTCAACTCATCAGATGCAACCACTTTGCTCCTATCAATCAAATCTCGATGCCCTTTGATTAGGCTAAATGGTGATTTCTAATTTCAATGCTGATCAAATACTCCCTTCCACTTGAGCTGTCACACGTCCATATTTTTTCATGTCATCTGATGCAATTGATTACCGCTTAAATGCCATGCAAATGATTAATGCATTGGTGGCAGTTCTGATTGTTGGTCCGATTCTCTTTCGGAAACGACTGTTGTATTATGCTGCTGGGGGGTAGCTTATTTGGAAATAGATTTGAGAAGAAACTGTATTTCAAGTTAGGCAAGATATGAATTTCAGACCAGCTAAAGAAACAATCCTTAATATTGCTTTGCGGAGAGAAAATGCTGCTGCACTTTATATAATTTTTCAAAAACGAACTTTTCTTTGTTGGAATAGATAAAAACTTTTCTAACAGACGGGTTCATTTAAAAAATATTTTAGATTTTAGTTTTAAAATGTTTTAGTTAACGCTTATCATTTCAATATTGAATAATATCATCCTAAAACTCCCAGATTTCCTTTCCACAATTTAAGCCAACAACCCTGATTTCTACTTTCTTCATTTAATTTGAGAGTAAAATGAAAAAAAAAATTATTTAGAGAATATATTCTTTAAAAAAAGATGTCAGTCCATTCTCATTGATTATCGTTGCAAAAATTTGGAGCTCCATATATTAAATTCAGTTCAAATAAGGGATTGAATAGATGAAGTTTACTTTTTTTGAAATCTGAAACGTTGATTCCCCAGATAATACACAATTTTTAAGTAAAAATAATAATTAATCAGTTAAATTTATATATTGACAACAAACGGCTGTATATATTTTGAAGCATTTATAATTTTCAAATATGCTTTTTCATTTTGAAACTAAAATGGAAAGAGGCCAAACTATTATTAAAATTTGATGACAACTAAATAATGTGGCACAGCCTTATGTGGACCAAGAATTAAATATTAGACTTCCGGGAGCTACTTTATAAATAATAGTTATAACTGACTTCTGTCGAGATGACTTTTTGGAATATTTACTATTTGATATTTCTTTCAAAAGACACGAAGAATTAAAAACGTCATTTTTATCGTCATTTTAACGTCATTTTATCAAATCTTAATTTTTATGAATACATTAAATCGTCATGTTAGTTACCAATGAAAATGATGTCTTAATTGGAGAATTTTTATCCGTGTTCTCTTCAGACTATTTTCTTAAGTGTCTTAAAATGAACGATTAATAAAAGTCATTTATCTCTACATCTTAGTGGAGAAAAAACTTTCGAATGAGCAGGGTTTTCAAATTGTCGAAACATTTTTCTTTACGCCTCAAAAACATTGCAAACGGGTGAGATAAAATAGCTCATAATAAACTGCTTATTCAAAATCAGGAAAATGGACATAGATTATATTGCTTCGAATATTAAATATTACATCTACTATTATTTTATATTCAAATATTATAATATTTCAGTATATAACATTAAATTATTTATCCGTCGAAGATTATGCTTCATTGAATGATATGCAGAAAATAATAATTATTTATTTAATAGTAATATCCAAAGCAATTCTACTCAAAAAAGCCTTTTTCTTTTCTTTTATGAAATTCTTACGATACTACATAAACTATAATATATCATTTCAAAGCATCTTAATAGTAAATATGGGTTAAATAAACTAATTATAAAATTTCATAATGTCGAAATAAAAATATAATTAAGATATGCGAAATGACATTATTTTCAAACGCAATGAATGGGAACGCATTAATATATGTGTGTCTCAAAGGACGGAAAATTTGGCCATCTTTTTATGCATTGATTGTTATCATATTGTTTAAATATTTCACTGAACCAAATCAAATTGACTCCACCTCTTAGTTACAATCATGTTCAAAAATCAACATATTCCCGTTGAAAGAGTAATGCCAAAAAAAAGTTCACCCCGAATCTTAGATGAATCTTTCTTCGAATTCAAAGGAACATTTTTGAACTGAATTCGGTCTGTCAGCTTAAAAGCACAATGAGCTGGTCGAACAAAATTCATTCTAGTCTTTTCTGTCACGTTCATGTGCTCATTTTTCATGGATTGCTGGTTGGAAAACTACAATTCCCATTTCATATTTTTTTTTTTTTCATTTCTCCTTCAGCTTTCCCTACTCATTCATGTATGGTTTATTTATTTATTTCTTTTTTTCATTATCGGTCATTTCTGAAGAAATGCAAATAACTTCCATTCTTCATTGCATTACAGGAGTCTGAAAGAAACATTTCTTGGGAGTCAGAAGTTTATTGCTCAGTAAACACGGTGAAGAAAATGCAAAATTTCCAAAAATTATCCTTCTGTGTGAAAATTTTTTAATTGTTCATTTGATCTGAATAAATGAGCAGCAAAGATAATAAATGAAACTCTCATATATTAAACAGTTAACTACGGAATTATTTTATTAGTCCCTCTTTTTAAAGCCAAGCGATGACGCATATACATGTCGAACGCATTACAAATACTTGATAAATTTGGCAAAAAATCATAATAAAACGACAATTTCATTTTTATTACATAAAAACAATTATACATCGCCCGCGCTAAAACGAAAATTTGGATTGACGTATATACACGTCGGATTCACTTGAATGGTCAAAAGGAAATGAATGATTTTTTTTATTATCGCCTATATCGAAAATGCTAAGCAACAAAATTCAGAGTTACGAACAACTCTAATTGAACTCTTCCTCTTATAAATTTTTGTCACTGTGTTTTTAAATGCAAGAAGTAACAAAGTTATAAGTACTTTTGACAAAAGTGATGAATTATTAAATTAAAGTATTCAGACTTAGGCAACCATTGCTGCTTTTAAAGCCATTTGGCAATTTCAGTTTGAATTCCAACTTTCACCGAAAAAGAACTCTATAATCTAGGGGAGATTATACAGGGTCTTGAATTTTCTTAATTAGCAAATTTACCCTTTTTTGTGTTGTAACTGAATCGAAGCAATATAATGTGCTGCTGGATAGTAAAGAATATTAATACAATATGTAATGAATTTCCTCTGTCGAACTATAGAGAAATAATGTCTGTAATATGTGAATGATATTACTTTTTCAAAATTCACTCACTTTTTTTCTTTCCTCTCTTGCGTTTTCAACCCCTTTCATTTTTGACACCTTTTCGAAATTTTTTAACTACTTTTGGAATTCTTTTCCTTTCCATTGGAATTATTTCAAATAGAAATGAATCATTTCTCTTGATAAAAATAACTCAACTGTGTATTTTTATCTTTTCCTTTTGAAATAAAACTGAATTGAACAAATTAAAATAAACAGAAATTCTTTTAAAAACGTAAAAGTGATAAATAACATTAATTAATTATCATACGTTTTTCGAAGGTGTTTTTTTAATTCAAAGTGCCTCATTTATAATATTGCTGATGATTTCGTGTCCGCGTTACCTGAAAGAAGGGTGCAGTAGCTTCTGAAGGTCAAGACCCCTGAGTACCCGAGGACAGAACTCTGGCTTCTAGCTCATCTGAAGATGACACTCACTTATATAACCCCTTTTTGAAGGGGCTCTTTCACACACCTTACAGATAAAACACAGGGTAAGGACCGAACCAGATCATGGGACGCCGGCATTTATAATATCGTCGTTATGAAATCGAAAAGTCCGCATTCCCCAAAGCTACAAATTCAGATGAAGAGATAAGAAATTTGTTTCTTGGAATCAGATATTGTCTTCTAATGAATTTCCATCCAAGCAGATTTCGCAGCATTTTTGATTGATTTGGCAGAAAAATAAATCAAACCTTTCTTTCTCATAACCCGAAGTGGCCGTCTGTTCTGATCGTGATCACCGTTGGTGAGCCACGTGTTCAGGATTCAGTTACCGAGCGTAAAGTATTGGGGGCAGTTCCAGCAATAATTCGCATCGATTATCAAAGAGTTTTGTTTAACTCTTTCTATGTTCACCACCATCAGAATGAATAATGAATGGGCAGAATTGCACGAAGTGGTGAATGTTTTCATTTTCATAATCGTTTGTTCAAAAACTAACACTATAGCGTTCCAATTTCGCTTTCAAATATATTTATTAATGCAATGCAAATTTTAAATCACCTTTCAAAAAATTTGGGTTCAAGATAAATTCAAAAAAAATTATGAACTTAGAAATTATATTTCACTGAAAGTAAATGAAAAAAATTTATTAAAGAATTCTAGTAAATAAGCAAAGCTTCTGAAACTTCTTTCAACTTATTATAGCATTTTGACAAAAGAATTTCATAATATGTATTTTCGTGTAAGCTGCTTACTTGGACGATTTAATACAAACTAAAAATAAAACTGCATTTTCGTTTCCTATTCTAAAGTGATATCCTTTTTTTAAAAATAATAACAACAAAATGAGTTATTAATTAATCATAAACCTTCTCATTAATCTCTTTAGTGGAAGAAGTTTATTTTTAAAACTAGTTCTCAAGCAGTTTTGTAATATTCTTTCATTTTCTTATATAGCTTTTAATATAAAACTCTTGAATCTACGAAGCAGAAAATTTTTTCTACGCCATTCAAAATTCATTCAAATCTATGGTGGATGTAGAAAAAGATTTATAAAAGTATATACTTTAGTACATTTTTCATTACTCAGTTTCGTCTCAATGAAAAGATAAAAATTTTTAAACATTTGATTTGCAGTACAGTATGAGCTAAAAATTGTTTAGAATCTTCAGTTATCGGTTAAATTAAATATTAATTGAAAAAAACTTGTTCAGAGTTAATGGAAGCTTAGAATAGTTATCCCTGTAGTAATTAGTATTTAACCAACATGGAATTTTGTTTTAAAAGCCTTTCTTGAAATTTGGAACTTTCCGTAGAGTCGAGTCTAATACTGAAATTAGGAAAGATTCCAATTCACTTCCATAAATGAATTGAAATCAATGTTTCCTTTTCTGCTTTTACCTGTATGAATGTTATTTTGAAAGCTAGCGAATTATGATATTAATCCAAATCGGCTCTGATTATGTTTGTTCATTCAAGTGCTTATTTTGTAAAATAAAATGCAGTCAGACATCGAAATGAAACTCAAAATATTATTATAAATTACAATTTGAAAGCACAAATTGATGCTGGAAAAATCTGGTTTATTACTTGAGTGAAAAATTGCCCCTTTATAATCAGTTGATGAATATTAACTGTGTGAGGGATGAAAATGAAATAATTTCATCCTTTCTTTTTTCACATATGAATATTCTAATTCTTTCTTCAACACTGCAGTTTTTCATGCATTTCTCACTGCTTCTGTAGAGATTGGAATCCCCCTCCCAAAGTACCTTAGTAAAACATTTGGAATTCGATAGAAAAGATCAAATGATCTGTGAATCAAAAGTCGGTGCTTTGAGAGAAATCCGAAAGACAAAACCAAAGAAATTGGATTAAAAAAAAAGTTCAATCAGTTGTTTAAAATAAAATATTACAAGCATCAATTCCACTGTAAGAGCGAGTAATAAATCTTCCACAAGTAAGGTATAATCAAATATATATATAAAAAAAACATTCAAAGATAAGAATACTAAGTAGTTTTTTTGGTAAAGAAATTAGAATTAGCAGAATCTTTTCAATTCTTTCTTTGAAAGGATGGATGAATCTTCTCGAATTTTTTGTTCCCATTTAGTTTTTTAAAAATCAGTTTTAGTTTATTGACCAAGGATTTATTTGTCGCACAACAAAGTTTAACAAACTGAGAGTTAGAAATGACTCCCTAATAGAAAGTTTTCAAAAAATACTATATAATGTTTCATGTTTTTTCCCGTATTTGTGTTGCTTCATTCTTTTAAGAAGGTCCGTAAGAACTCATTGAAAATCCTTCTAACATAGAGAGGATTTTGTTTCATTCGAAGAAGAGAAGTGTACTTACTTTTTATTTGTCGGTGATGAAAGAAAAATCCATTCGGATCGTCATCTTTTGTAGCACACACCGTCAACTACCCGAGTCGCACGCGGATAAGGAAGAGGGATTCCGTTTCCATGGCAATGCTGTCGGCGGGGCTTCGGGACTACTTGTCCAATGGCATCGGAGTGCTGAAGAACCAATCAGAAGGTCAAATGCTCTTGCCTCAAGACAGAGGGGAAGGTGATCCTCTGATTGGATGGGGAAGAGAAATCGATTTTTGTTTCGACTTCCCCTGCAAAGGAAAAGGCCGCTTAACACATCAGTTGTCGAGGGTATCAATCACATCGTCCCCCTCGCAACATGTGTGGATTGGACTTGTCTCAAAGAAGGATCAACCTATGGAAATATTCGAAATCAATAAACAGTGCTGCTTGCTTTTTTTCACCGAGGGAACATTATGACATAGCATAAATAATTAAAGCACGATACATCTGCAGAAGATGATTTTTAATGACACCGTTTTTAGAACTTCTTTCCAAATCGAGTTTCTCATTTCAAAAAGGGATGAATATGTTAAAAATACTGTGGGTTGGATTGCGTTGCTTCTGTTCAGTTGGAGATGAAAAATGATTCAAATAGGATTTTGAAATCGTATATGTAATGAGGCAAGATAGTAACAGAGAGAGCTTTATTAATATAAAAAATAATCATTTCAGAAATATGTTAAATATTGTTATATTTAATATAATAATTAATTCCTGTCCTGAGATATTAAGAGAGTCTAAATATTTCCGATACCATCAGCTTACGCGAAGGAACATTTATTTAAAATGCTACTTCCAATAGTTAGTACATTCATTCATTTGCAAAATATTTGTTTCCAAACTTTTCCACTTTTTCTTGGCTCGCAAATTCCGAGTTCTAGTTCGCACCCGTAGTGCACACGAATGAAAATGATTTGACCACACAAAGCCTTGGAATTTCCATAAATTGACAATGACCATGAGTTTCAAAAGAAAAACACGGGAAATCTGATAAGCTTCCTAAATGAAATTTCAGATTAGTGTCGGAGCCTATTTTATTTTCCTCATATTTCTTTATTTTAATGTGGTGTGTTAAAGAAAAAGCACCATAGGATATGAGAAGACACATGGGATTTTGAAAGCGCTTAAAAGAAGAGCTAAAATTCAACTAAATCATGCTGTTACGAAGCGTAATATATAACGCATCTTAATATGAGTATGCAAAAAAGTCCTGTTGTTCGCCCTTGATGTGAAAAGATACTCGATATTTTTTCCGTGATTTTTAAAAGAAGCGATGTAATTGCATACAAAAGGTATCAAATAAGTAGTCGCCGAGCTTATCTGTGATTATTTATTTATTTATTTGCAAGTTCTGATAAATACAAATATAGTGCAGTAAAACATTGCTAAAAGATCTATTGATCTAGCCATAAATTTTCATCTTTAACTTAAACGTTTCAAATGCAATCAATATCATAAAAAAAGCAATCTCTGTAAGCTGTATCAATCATACAGAATAGAACATACTTTTAGAAAAAAAATTTACATTTTTAGGAACAAAAGTTTCAATTCAAAATTCAGTCTTTGCCAGTCCAATTGCATTTAGCAAAAGCGATGTAGTTTTAATGCTACATTTATAATAGGGCCACACCTACAGGACGCATTACATGTTCTGTAAATGGAATAATAAATCTCAATATATTATCAGTTTGTTTTTTTATTACAGCAGTGGGACTGCTTAAAAATATCGTTTTTAAGCAAGACCACCTAACATTACTCATATTCACACTTTCTTAATATGTCATTTGATAAAAAGTCGTTATTTTGAAACAATATGGCCGTTACAATTGTCTGAATATACAGCATGGGATTTTTAATTCAAGGTTTTCAAAAGATTCTATCTATAGATAAATGTTAAATAATTTTTGATCAAAAATACAATTTCACACTTCACATCCCCTCAATCATTGTGCAATAGAAAGCATAATGGTCCCTTCCTCATTTTGAATGACGCATTGGAATACGTCATTCAAAATGAGGGAGGATTCATTGAGCATGCTTAATGCTGTCTTTGTTTATTTGGTACTGCAGAGCCAATGTCTATTTTTGTTTGTTGATGCACATCTCTTTTTTTTTCTTCTTCTCATGAGATATCTGAAATAGCGAATTTTAATTTTAACAACAATGAAAATCACTTCTCTTCATTTATTTAACAATACATTTTTTTAAGCTTTCACAGAGTGCAAATAAAATTATGTTTCATTGTGAACTATAGAATGGGCCCCAGGGCCTTTTGATGGTCATAATATTATTATGTTATTATTAAATTAATTCGACCCTTTTCCTCTTTTTCTAAATAAATCTATTTCTATAGAGTTCCATTTTAGTTATGCCAAAAAAGCAGCAATAAAATGATATATTTTTAATGCAAAGGAGTATCTTTTCCTATTTCGAATCATTCAATTGTAAAAAAGAAAATAAGTAAAATAAATAAATCAAAAATCAGGTTTTTTTTTCAAAATTCAAGCAGTCAAAAGGCTTGAAAGCATCACCAAAGGCACAAGAGATAGAGCAGAATAAGGGTTCTCTGAATTTTTAAGGAAAAATAGCGTGGTCAATAATGAGGTTATTTCTCTATTACTAAGTAAATGAACTTTCTTGTGATTTATAAAATGCTTTGAAATCATTCATAAGAATTCTATTCGATTCAATAGTACATTGCATTTCTTCAACTACTTGCAAACTTCAGAGATCAAAATTAGGGAAAGGCAAGAAATAAGAATTCTTCTCCTCTACAAGAAATTTTATTTCAGCTCTGCGTATAATCTTCTTAGTTGTTTTTTAAGGAGTTCTTTTTTCTCTCTATATATAATTTTAAATGAGCGTTCAAATCGCCAAATGCCGTATTAGATCCTATTCCTCTCGAGAGAGATCAGAAGCGAAAACGGTGAGGTGTACAAAACACCCAGCTCCTTCTTCAAGTCTGAAACAAGTCGTTTGTCGGAAGGATGGAACGAGGCGATTCATCAAAATTTCATTTGATTTCCCTAAACAAGACAGGCTTTTGAAGAAGCCTTAACTGTTTCGAAATAACCGTATCAAGTATTTTTTCGATGTTCTTTCGGAAGGGATTGCCTCTGCTCACGAGAAGCAATGCCCGGAAGGATTATGTAAATTTCTTTTCATTTGGATGTGTAAAGAACTCTCTCATGCCTAGTGGGATACATTTTAATCTCAACTTACTGATAATCATACAGTTCAACATTTTATTTAGATTCAATTGACAACGGTAAATAAATGAAAAACATTTCTATAAATCTGAAAGTTGTGTGATTAACGGTGACGTTCAGTGAATCTTGATCGATAGGATTTGTTTGATTGAGTGAATAAATTGTTTGATAAAAACATGTTATTGGATGTTTAATACTAATTTTGAAGTGATAGAATTATATATGTCCCACCCTGTAGAAAAGGAAAATGTTATTATTTTTGAAGAATTTTTTATGTTAAATAATTGGAATGAATGTTTTTTTTTATTGCAAAAAAATCGACTGGGGAAATGGTGTGTTTCAGAGACAATCAGAAGGACATATTTCAATGAAAGTTGGACTGAATCATAAATTCTTGATTGCATGTGAAGATGATTTTGCAATCAGAATTCGGGGCAAAGAGAAAACGGCTTATTTATCATTTCTTCTCAATATTTATTTCAAACATTTTTTTGTTTCCTTTGAAAAGTTTTTTCTAGAAACGACTTTCAAGCAAATAATACTGCTAATATCCTGAAAAAAATGAAGAATAAAAATAATCTGAAATCACATACTGAAATAATTTCCTTGGTCTCATTTCCAAAAACATGTCTTTTTTGATATCGAACTTGAAATTCATTTGCCTGAAAATTTCATTGAGTAAATTTATCTGCTTTTGATTTAATAATTTTTTTGTCCCAATAAATCCTCTTTAATTACGCCTGGGAATAAAGAGTGATTGGGAACTATGATCATTCTACGCATTGGTGAGGCTTTAGTGAAACGGAAAGCAGGTACTTCGATTAGAAACATTTTAAATAACAGCTTTTCTGTTTTTCTGTTTCGCTCTTGTAATGCTTGTTTATTTTAGTTGCAACTGTATAGATAAAAATGAAACCAAAAATTGTGTAGTTTTCATTATTCGTTATCCAAACCGTACATGTCAGCTTAGTAGATAATTCATCGATTTTTTTTAGTCTGTAGAATATAAGTAAGGAGTCTGTAGGAGGAATGGATTTTCGTTTTTGGTTTTCTTGAGAAACAGTTTATTGTTATTCCTGTGAATTATCATCGCGGAATATTTGGGTACAGATTTTTAATGCAGTGATTTTTTATATACTTGAAATGAATTTTTATGTAATAAGAAGCATTATTAAACCTGTGAACCCGAAAGAATCTCCTTCTGGCTATTTTTTTATATTAAATAACAACTGCAATGAGACATTTCAAAATAATCTACCTTTAACATAATACTGCTTTTTGGTAAGGAGTCGAAATCTTTTGACGGATGAAGAGAACACGAGAGCTGCTCAAGAATGGATGGTCAGAAAGATATCCAGAAAAAAAAATATTACATGCATGACGAGATAAGTGATGGTACATACTTGTTTCATCGTTATGACATCACTGTTGTGATGTGATAACGATGAAATAAGTATGCTCCATCTTTTAAATAACGATGTTGGCAGTCGGCAACATACGCGTTATTTCATTTTCCCTACGCCAAGAAAGTGACACTCCACAAATATTTTGAAATTTTGTTTTTGCTTTTAAAAATCCCCAGCTGAAACTTATTACAGAAGCTTATGGAAAAAATTGTCCTCTCTTACAGCACAGCCAGAAAATGTTTCAAGAAGAAAG
>JAPMOR010048039.1:439035-453974 GCA_026543865.1 Argiope aurantia | reverse complement strand
GAAACATCGCTATTGTAATAGTGAGAATTGAATTGTATTAAGAAATCTTTCAGAAAAACGAAATATTTTATTAGTTGCCCCTCACACGCTGCTCAGAGAAAAACAGCACTTGGCATGTACTTATGCGCAGTAGATTGCTTATCTTTGTCTTTCAGAAATGAATGTAGCATGTGCTGCCCCTTTCTTTTGATGCACTGATTTAACATCATTAGAGTTTATCTTTTACTGAAACTAAAGCAATGCCTCTGTGGTAAGCGGTTATCAACATCAAGGACACTCATAAATGCGCCAGAGGAGATTTTGAAGAGTTTGCTAAAAAAAAGTTCGATTAAAAGGGGAATAAATGCAATGTGAATATTTTGAGAAAGGCATGACATTTAAAAGATAATTTCAGATAATTAATTTATGATCATTATTTACTGAACATTTGTGGGTGATTTTGATTTTGTCAGAATAAAGAACTATAATTAATATCTCATGTTGAATTTATGGCTTTAGATGGCTAAATAAAAATTTGTTTGCTTATATAAAAGATCCTATCGCTGAAGTAGAAGGTAAGAAAGAAATGTTTGCTTTTCCAGACAATGTCAATGCATGAGTTGGGTAATCATGCCAACCAACGGCATGCGATTTCCAATATTTTCTACCTCTATTCATGTCTGTTGCAAATTTCATTGATTGTTTGTTTGGGTTTCTTCGATTCCCTGTGTTTGACGCTGATCTGTACGGTAGTTTTGGGATAGATTTTGAGTTGACCGTCCATTTTGAATATGCTTGGAAGAACATTAAAATAAGAGTAAAATAAATCAAATGATTTATTTAATTTAGAGCTATCGACGCAGCATTTGGTCCAGAGTAGGACTTTATAGTTTTCTTTGTCTTCGTCTCTAATGACGGTGTATTATTAACAAATTTCAAAATTGCTTCACCTCTGATAGTAATTATTGAATGCATTTAAAGCAATAATTGTAACTGTCTTTTTATTGAGTAAATCAGAGTTATAAAACTTTTATTGAAAACTATTTAAAGGAGAGGTAAAAAGCGGGTTGAAATTGATTCTTCTGAAATTAAATTTTAACATTATCGAGTTAATAAAAATGATTGTTGGGTTAATTAAAAACTCTGAAATATATAAAAATTCTGAATCAGAGTAGGAAAGCGTTGTTTTAGTAATTAAAGGGAGACAAAACATGAGAGAAAAAAAGAAGCTTGATCATTTTCAAGAAAGATAAATCTGTAGATACAACTAGCGTAGGAAATTTTAATATCTACTGTGAATATGAATCTCTGATTCAAAGTCTATGCACGTTAACAATTAAGTAAACACGAGAATTCAGGAATTTGTCATTAGAAAGAGTACAATGTTCCCGAAAAGTACAAAACGGTCATTTTATTGAATTTTCAAGGAGAGAATGCCTCTAATATATTAATGTGTTAATAATGTAATAAAGATGAGGGCTAATTATTTAAAAGTATTGTATTTAAATAATTCCAGCTTACTCCTGTTTCTTTCCATAACCATAATGAAATAGATATGACATGCGCATATATATCAGGCTAACGTTAAATTTTGATTGTTATTTAAAGTTAAAAGATGTGCGTGATTTTGAATCGATGTGTCTGATAAGTTTTATCTAACACTGAATAGAGAAGCTTAATCACATATAAGCTTGTGATGAGGAGATAAAGGGTTTAAATCAAATATACCTTAAAAGAAGAAAATTACGCATCTCGTAATAAAATAATACCTGAAAATTAGTTTGGTCATAAAATTACTAATATAAGAAATATGTAAAAGATGTTTTTATCAGATGTGAAAAAATACTAAGTGTTCCAGAAGCTACTAAAAATCATCACAATTTTGCATGTCAGAATTATTTAATGTTATTTGTTGAGGAATGCCCTGACGTGGTAAAATATAATAAATTATGCTTTGATCGATTTCATTTTCATACTGTGGCAAATTGCAAATCAAAAGTATCATGTCATTAATAAAAGCATCTACATTTCCTAAAAGCTGATAAAAAAAATCGGTCAGATCAGGAAAAAAAAAAAAAAAAAAAAAGGTAAATCGTACATCCAGTGATTCCCAAATTGGGAGGGGAGGGGATCGCAAAAGCTATGAGTTTAACCTGTGATCCCTTGAGACAGGGAAAACTTTTCTAAATGTTCACTGAGTTCGGGAAAAAATAATGGAGTAAAGATAATATAAGAAGAATGAATGGATCATTTTATATTCCTGATTTAGTTGTTTTGCGCCCAGGAAACAACCCCCTTTGAATAGTTTTTAATGCGTCGGCGTCGACGACTGAAGCATTTACTTACTTTCATTCAATGGAATGGAAGAGTAATAGACGAAAATCTGTTTTCAGTTCTGGTTAGACTGGGAAGTGGCGAAAGTGGAGAGGTACTGAAGTCCTCTCTAAATTTTATCCCCGGTCATTAGTCGGCAATATTCGAATGCCTTACCGAACACGATATTTATTCTGCATTTGTATGATATATGGATAAGTAATATTACAGGGTAAAAAAAGTGAAAGTTTACTTTTCAAACCAACATATTTGTTGGAATAATTTAGTTATGGAAAGCAAAACTTTTTGCATCTGCGTAGGTGACAAAACTAGGTTTGCTGTATGAAGGAACTGCCGCTTCTGCTTCATGTGAAGCTTATATCTGTCAAAATCGACTTTTTACTAAAAGATTCAAAAATAGGTTTTGAATAGATGAGCAGATATTCAACTTTACCGTTTTAAATATGTCTGCTCTGTAGAGCCGGTATTTATCCGATTACATAATCAGTGAATTAGTCTGTAAAGAAAAAGGATGTTAAAGATATACAATAAAAGGGAAAATAATTGCATGGAAATTCGTAATCTCAACAAAGAAACAAACGCCAATTTAAATAAATCAACCGAGATTATTTTTTTAATCGATCATATTTCAGTATCAAATGTCGTTTTATTGTCTTTAATCAAAAACAATTTTTCGAGTTGTATTTGCACCAAATAATGCCCCCAAATGAGAAAAATTGTCGAATGTTGGTTACTAAAATTTAGTTCGAAAATAAAGGAAATAATTGGGCTCCACATATTCGATACGGATCTAACTAAAACTTTACTCCTGAAACTAGCCTTCCAGCAGAGATGTTACTGATGCCCCTGCCTCCAATCTTGAAAAGCGTTTGAAATGGGAATTTTTGATTTTATTATCTTTAATCTATAATAATTTTTGAAAAAAAATATTTGCGCCAATTAAAATTAAAAAGTAGACGAATTTTTCGTGAGCTCAAAAATAATTCAAGTTACGAATCTTCCACCTAGAAATATCAAAAAGCAGCATCCTATCAAAAATGTTACTCATGTCCTCCTTCTCAGTCTTGGAAGGCGCTTTCAATCGGAAGGAATGCTTTGAAAAAATTCATCGAGAGTTTTCTTCAGATTCTCCCAGATATTCCTATAAATTATTCAACTGATTCTATTTACGATGACTCTCTGCTAATTGGAAAATCCAATTTGTCGATTGTTTTCCTTTGGCCCTCTGAATTTCCTATTGAAATGTTGTTTATAATTCGAATACATTTTGATTCCTTCAGTGTGCAAATTAAAACTTGTCATTCTATTTGAATTGTTTTTATTATTTAAATATATTAATTTAAATTATTTAATATATAATATTATAAATGATTGAACTTCCAGTTTCTGTCAAACATCAAAGATTTTTCTTCTTCTTTGCCTTAATTTATCCTATCGGAGCTGCATTGTATTAGAGAAAGAATGGCATTTTTTTATTCGATAGAAAATTTAGATATAATTAGACTGTCGTAAAAATTTTATTACATTTGTACACTGAATGTATTGATTTAAAAAGCATATCGAAATGCACCATCAAAATATTGATAGAACAATTAGAAAATTTACACGAGTTTCAACAAATTTTCTCTAGAATTTTAGTGTTTGAACCCTTTTTAAAAATTGCTATTTTCAGGAAAGTGAAATAACTTTACAACAGAATCAGTATAATCGATCTGGAATCTCATTCCAGATATTTTTCAGAAGAATTAGAAAGCAAATATAATTAATCTAAATTAGTAAAAAAAAATGTTTACATTTTATAGATAGCTGAATAGAAGCATTTAAAGTACCGAATGTTTTACCTTCAACTTTCAAAATGACTCGTATGATTCCAATTTCAACTTTATTTTCAGCATCTTGTAAAAGATTTTCAATGCAATAATTAGTTTTTATTCGATTCTGAAATAATTTAAAAAATAGAATGATATGAATAATTTTGAAAATGGAAAATTTCGTCATTTAAATGCTACTTTCGAGCTGTCTACAAAATTGAAGCATTTTTTACTGAATTTCGATTCAACATTCAAATGGCAATAAATAATGAATGAATGTTTGTCTTTTCTTTAAAAAGTTTGACATGTGTATGTGTTCTTTAAAAGTCTGTCAAAACTTCTTTTCAAGAAAAATTCCGTATCATCTCTTATTATTCATAAAAACTAATTGCATCTTGATAGATTTTTTGTGTGTTTATTATCAGCCATGAGTTTTTCCCCTTCACTTTTTATATTTTTTCTGCATACCATTCGCGCTTTTCATACCACTATTCCCTCCATTACTTTTTAAGCTATTTGATCATATCTGACACAGCAATCGACTTTGTAAGCAGTATAAGAAAGTAAAGGCAATTGAAAATGATATTATATCTCACTGTAGACGAGTACGATTAGACAAGCGTAATCTTCGCCACAAGAATGAGCTCTTTTGCTATCCCCTCCCTTCAAAAAAATGGGATGCTTGCAATGTCCCTGTGGTTAGATGGGCCGTTGTAACCTTGTAGCAAAACTCGGTTTCGAGATTGGAGGTTTCCAGGTTCGAGTCCCGATTCCACCGAAGAACCTGCTTATAAAAGCGTGTAGATTGCACGTTAAATTCGTCGGATGCAGTAGCTAGGAGACGAGTGAGCCAGCTCAAATGTTGTCTCAGTCCAGTTTAAAATTATGAAGTCCGTCCCAAAATAATCCTAGCGTTGTTTCTATTTGTAATGTTAATGTAACTAACCTAAACCATTCACTGTGTTTAGATTTTGGAAACATATGTTTTCTTTACAGAGAATATAAATAAGATGTATCCCAACATTAGTTACCCAGTCACCAGTAGAATATTTTACGATATAACGCAATATCAACAAATTATTGAGGAATAGATATTTTCAAAGAATTTTAACTAGTTAAAACAAATGTTTTCAATCATTATTCAAAAGGATTTGAGACGTTTATTTTTTAAATCTATCTTTTTTTTTTTTAATTCACACACCACGATTTTATTGATCAAATAAATGAACCCTTTTTGTTTCATTCAATAGCTTGCTTTTCTTAAGTCGTAATTGCTCAGTTGAACATAACAGGAAAGGGACATCCTGCAAGCCACAAGATTGCTTGTCGAGTTGTATAATGATCTCTCAATGAACGATGATTTCAACCACAACTAGTTTACTTTATTGCCATTGCATAAGTGAAGCAAATATACTGATGAACTTGCGTGAAATAATTCTTTTTCAAATCCACTCAAAAAAAGACTTTTTGTTTCAGAATTGTCTTTCGACTGTCAATCATAGCTCGTGGAATCGATAATTTATTTATAACTCGTGTATCCGGATCTTGGGTGCCAAACTATTTTTGTAAAAGTTGTGGACGATGGGACGACAAAAGAAAAACAAAGATTTTCAGCAAGTTTTCAAAATGCTTCTGAAATGAAATTTCCTTGAAATAGGAGCCTATCTTGCAGAAATATATTACTAATGCAATGTCTATCACGTTTGAAGCCTCTCATAATTAAATTAAAAATTTGTGCATCTATTGTACCAGCAAATTGAGTACCTCAATTATTATTTATTACTTAAAATTAATATTACCTGCTTGAAAGAAGTGTATTTTTATACAGCGATTTTATGATTGTGTTAATTGACTATAAAACCTGAAAAAAGTGACTCCAATTGATGAGTGAAGGAACACAAAAGTCGATTTCCTGAACTTCAAGGTTCTGAGAGAGAAATTCCCTTTCAAAAGGACTTTTCAATTCCAGGGATTCGTTGATTAGAATTTCAGTGATCGAAGTAATCCATTTTTGAAATAAACTGTATTCTAAGCTACATTTACATGTTCAATGAGGATTCTGATGAGTTGAAAGAATTTGAGTTCGTTATACTGAAATGGGTCCTCTCGAGAAAGGTTGAAATCTGCGCTTTTTCTTATATGAAGACGGAGTCATAGCTATTAGCGTGCATCGGTGATCTTTGGAAATTGAATGGACTGGGAATTACGGATACTGCATATCGCCTGTGAGATCGCCAGGCGGCAACTGGGAGAGATTTGAATGAAACCCGGCTTGTGAATGCGGAAGACGGATACGGAAGCATATTACCATGGGTAGTATAAAGCTTTCTTTTACTTGAAGATAAAAAATTGGTAAAATGAAACTTTCCGAGCACGAAAAAGAAATGAGTTGCAATCAGGAATTAGAAGAAATTTTAATAAGATGCGATGAGTAAGAATCAAGTCAAGGCCACCAAAAAACTATTTTTACATGATCGCTGTAACTATTTTTACATGATTTTATATGATAAAGCGCAGCTGTGAATGAAATGAAAACAACTCGGAAATATTTATAAAAATTACAATGTGTAGTCTTGTCTTTAAACTAAACAAAATAAATTCGTCTTACAGACGATATTTTACATTACGTTATAATAGGAAATTCAAAGGACAATAGAAAAAAATCGAATATCCGAAGAATTATTATTAAAAATGTTCAAATTAGCAGCGTCACATAGTAATAATAATAATTTAGCGTGTCTTTTCAACAGTAGGTTTGAGGTAAATTTGCTATATACGTATGTTGGAGAATTCTCTCTAGATTCTTGGGATGCATGGTTTTGGTGCAACAAATATTGCAATCCAAAGGTATCGATCGTCAAATGACACCAGTGATGGATTGCCCGGTGACGAGTGGATGTGTGTGGAAGAGAGCGAAAGGGAAGAACTTACTCTTTCAATGAACTGCTAGAATTTCTCAAAAAAATAAACCAAATAGCAATAAATTCTGTGTTACAAATATACAAACTCTTCCGTCCAATGCCTAGGCGCCTTGACCTCTTAAGTTTTTCTAGTTTTCAGAACTCTGTAACAAGAAATATGAGACGTTACCTCAGTCTGCAAGAAGCCTTCATTCTCTTCTCTCTCTCTTTTTGCATTTATATTTGGCCAAAGTAAAACAGATAGCTTAAAAAGCTAAACATAAAAAAATCGTAAAATGAATCTTTAAGAATAACACAATACTCGATTTTATTTTAAATAAGTTCGAGTACATAATTTGTAGTATTTTAGCGCGGGGCTTCCTACGCGTGGGATCGTTTTAACAGCAATCAGCTGAAGATCGACCTTGATCGTTTGTGGGATTCAAACGACTCTTATCTCTGACTAAATTGAGTGCCATTGTACTGATGAACAGGACACTTTTATGAGGCCTGCCATTTAGTTATCCTACTCATGTGCTGCGAAATGTTGTCTCTTTTCCCCAGCAGTCATTTATTGCAATAGTCTTTTTGACAGATGTGTCACTACTCTCGAGCGCAGAACAACGCTTTTGTCAATTCCAAACTCATCGACAGCATTCGTCAGATAACATCCGTCGCCCAATCATTGCACCTTATGTCAATATCCCTTAATGGTTTCTTGTAGTAACAATATCAATTTCACTTTCAACAAACGACAAAAAACGTGACTTTCCTCTTTTTAAGTTACCTAGCACTATGGGCGCTGATTATGCGTTTTATATTCCCTCGCGTCACCTGTTACATTGTGGTCTTCATATTTGCATATGCATACCTTTCTGCTGAGTTTGTTTTTCATTAAAATTACGGCAAACAGCGTTTTTCTACAGTTTCGTTGCTGTATGAGGAAAATTTTGTTTCTCTTGCACTCAAGTGAAATTAAACCGCACGACGTAGGAGAAACTGTGCTGTTACAAAATATCAAAAAAGAAGCGAATATGTTGAAATCTAGTTCGTATGTTAAAGTTAATATAAAATTCATGCTGTGCAAGACTTGGAGTTTGTGACACATGAACATTCTGAGTTTTTGATGACCATACAACAGCGTTTCTCAACCTTTCAGTATTCGTGGCCCAGTTTTCAATCATAATTTTCATCGCTCTCCCCACTTACAATAAAATGCATACAACAATAATGTATATTGAGTATTTTGGATTCTGTTCTTAAATTATTTTTAACTAACTTCCAAAACAAGCGAGCCAACGTTGGCGAAAAACCACATATTGCATTTTGGTCAAGCGGGTGGTGAACAGAAAAAGCGAATGAAAGTGGAGAAAATTTCAATATTATATTTGAAATGAAAGCCAAACAGGGAGATAACGTTAAAAGAATATGAAAGTAGAAAATTCGTTAATGAAAGTTAACCTAGACGGAGTGAGCTAAATTTAGAAACTGGGAAGAAATTTTTTCGAATAATAAAAGAAATAAAACAGAAGCATGACAAAACAAAAGTGAAAAAAATAAGAATGTTTGTGGAAGAGAATCCACACGACCGATGCCGTCTCGAGCATGCGCGGAGCAAATGTTTTCTCATAGGAAGAAGGAAAATGTTTGATAACGCAAGTTTCAATTCCAGCCAGTCTCATTTGAGTCGATCCTTTTATCGCTATCGAATCTATAATGAATGTGTATGTTATATATGTTTTCGTGTTAATTACCATTCACGAAATTAAATATTCACGGCAGCAGATATATGCAGACACATGAATAAATTTTTAGTAGAAATAAGCAAGCATTAGACGATAGTCAAGCATCAACAAGTACACAGACGAGCGTGGTTCCAAAAATAAAATCAAGGAAATATTCTCAAGAATACTTAAATTTTGGGTTTACCAGTACTAAAGTAAATAAAGAAGAAAGGCCCCTGTGTATCATTTGCTCAAAACTGTTGGCCGCAGACAGCATGAAACGTTAAATGACATTTGGAAACGCTTTATAGCGAGTACGTCAACAAATCCAGAGAATTCTTCGAATTAAAATTAAAATCATATAAAAAGCAAAAATCATTTTTTAAAGAAACTTTGCATGTGAATAAAAAAAAGCTTTAATTGCATCTTGCAAAGTTCATATAAAATAGAAAGATTAAAAAACCTCACACCATTGGTGAAGAGCTTATTTTGCCAGCAGCAATTGAGATTGTAGAAACTATGTTTGGAGATAATTTTTAAAAACAATTGCAGCCCATACCTCTTTCAAATAATACTGTTGCTCGTCGAATTGGTGATATAGCTGAAGATGTACAGTGTCAGCTTTTCTCGAAGTTGCGTGACAAATTGTTTTCAATACAGCTTGACGAAGTAACAGATAGTAATAAAGATGCTCATTTAATTGCCTATGTTCAAATTTGTGATAATATGTCAGTAGTAGTAGAACTACTTTTCTGCAAACCAATAGAACTCAAAACATCAGCGCTCGCATTATTTGCTATTTTAAATGATTTTATGAATGAGGCAAACATAAAATGGAAAAATTGCGTCGGAATATGTATGCATCGATGATGCTTGTTCAATATCCGGAAGATTCCAAGGTATGCAAGCACTTGTAAAACAAAAATTGCTTCAGTGCACACATTTCATGATTCGAAAGAAATGAGTCCTGGTTTGAATATTATGTTAACTACGGTTGTAACCATAGTAAATTATATAAAAATGAGACCCCCGAAATCGAGAATCTTTTGTGCACTTTGTAAAGACATGGGTTCAGTACATTCAGCGTTACTATTTTATTGCAGGGTAAGATGGTCATCACGTGGGAAATTTTTGCAACTTGTTTATGAATTAGGAGAAGAAATCACCATTTTCCTAGAAGAAGAAAACAGACAAGAGGCCTAGAATTTTCGCGATGGTTTATTTGTGAGGAAATTGAGGTACCTGGTCTACATATTTGAGAAATTAAAGAACTTGAATCTTCATCTTCAAGGAGCAAATACACATATGTTGGATACGAGTGATAAAGTTAATGCTTTTTGTGGAAAATTGGAATTGGGGAGCAGAAATTTAAAGCAAAAAACCTAACAATGTTTGCAAATGTGGATGATTGTATTAAAACTTATAAGGCTAAAGAAGAACATGTAAAAGTTGTTTTTGTAACCATTGAAAATCATTTAGCCATACTGGCAAAGAATTTTAAAAAGTATTTAAATTGATACTCTCAATTAATAAGGAAGAAAAATTCATAGACTTAACGACAAATGACGAAACTGAAAGGCAATTTAGCAATAAATCACTATTTGAATTTTGGGCAAGAGTAAGGATGATTTTTCTGCACTAAAAACAAGGATATTTCACATTCTATTACCATTCAACTTCCTACCTTTGTGAAACTGGATTTTCTGCTGTGGCTTCTTTAGAGACAAAATATAGAAACAGAACTGAGTGTGGTTATTTCTGATATCAAACCTTCCTTCGAAAAACTTTGCTCTGCAAGACAGCCCAAGGAAGTCACTAATAATTATTAAATTTGTTTTTAGTTTAGTATGATTTGATTAAGTAAGTTTTGATTTAGTAAGTTGTTTTACTTTAATAAGTTATTAAATATGTCGAAATGTATTTAGTTTTCTATGTATATGTGTGCTTTCCTTTCAGTCAGTTAATCAATTTTTTTAAATAATATTTTCTAATGGATATTCTCGTGCCCCTCCCCCCTCTCGTGTGCGCCCCACAGGTTGAAAATCGCTGCCATACAAAGTTTGTTCAGACTCGAATTACATAAGCCAGCAGAAAACAAGAATAAGGATAATACTCTAATTATTAGTGCTTGTATTGCGAAATCATCAATGCTCTTTTGCAATGTTTGTATTCAAATTTAAATTTGCATTAAAGATTGTAAGCCAAATATTTTGTGTCAAGTTTATAATTGTATTTTTTATATTTTATTCCCTTATATTTGCATTATATAGTTGTTGTATTTCAATTATGGTCTTCTTTATTCGTCTAATTTTATAAGTGTTATAGTATTATATTGTAACAGGATGTTTTAGGATGTTTGTAGGATATCCACTCAAAAGGAGGAAGGATGCGTTGGAGCCTAAATAAGATTTCTGGGGCAGACGCATCAAACCAGCGACAGAGGAGAAAAAAGGAGACCAAAACCGAAGGTAGAAGAGTCACGTGACGATAGGGTTACGTCAAAAAGAAAAATCAAAAGTTGAGTATTATTGAAATTTAAATATGTGCAGATAATGAGGTATATAATTAAAAACTTTGAAAGCAATTGATCAATATCTTTCCTAGAATTCCTACGCTGGAATTAATCACAGAATTCAATCTATACGATTGGTCTCAAATTATAATTGCATCAAATTTTGTGTCTAACCACCCGCGTCCAAAAAAAATACAAATAGCAAGATGGATGGCATTCAGCCGATAATTTGAACATCAGATTTTGGATTAAACTCTTCAGCGGGTTGACTAGCATCTTATCTGTGTTTGTATGTGTATCTTATCTGCATTTGTTTGTAAAGGTGGTAACTGGAAAATGTAACAGCTCAAGTTAAAGAACATTGTCTAAATTGTAAATCTGTATGAGATTTTTATTTCAATATAAAGTATAAAATTTCTCATTTGTAAGTGGAAGATTCTTATTTAATATAATGTGGCATTCGGTGGAAGATCCTCACAAATTAGCATCCATTCTTTGAGATTCATTAAAAAAAATTTTTTTCTTGACACATCTACAGTGGAGTTATAATTAAAGTGACTCTACTCAGACTTTCACAGAGACTGGGAAACCTTTTTGTTAATACTTGGTATATACATCATTTAGATCATAGGTTCCCAAAGTGGTCCAGGTGGACCCCCAGGGGTTCATAGGAGACCACACGGGGTCCACGCAGACTTGAAAAGAAAACAGGGGTTCACAAGTTGTAAGTGGGGGTCCACGAAATATTTTCTGGTTTTCATAATAAAGAACACAAATTTTGGCTTGGATTTACCTATCAACGTAGACAGGTAGCATCATTCACTAGGTAGGTACTCAAAAATATTCGAGACTCAGTTCAAACACAGAATTGAATAGAACAATAGATAATAGTACAAGTGTACTATTATCTATTGTTCAAGTATTCAGAATACGCTCAACATTTAAATACCCTGCATGATGACTTCAAAAATAGATTTAAAGATATTCTGACGATGGAAATACCACCATGGATCATAACCCCATTTGATGAAACGGAAGAGGCGAATGTGGTATTACAAGAGGAGCTACTTGAGCTCAGCACCAACGAGGAACTGAAGGTGAAATTTAATAAAGGCTATCAAACATTTTGGCTGCAGGCAGAAATCCCCGAAAAATATCCTGGGCTGTGGGAAATTGCGAGAAAATTTTTGATAGCGTTTCCCTCATCATTTCTTGTTGAAAGAAGTTTTAGTGCCGTTACCAACCTGTTAACAAAAAAAAAAAAAAGGAGCAAATTATACATCACAGAACGGGAAGATTTGAGATTACTTCTTAAAACTGAAGCCAAATATTGATAATTTGCTGTCAATTCATCAAGTACATCCATCTCATTAAAAGTATGACTATTTTTTACTGTTGATCTACATTTCAGAGTTCATTGTTGATTTTTTGTCAATGGTTGATTTTTTGTAATAATAAATGTTTATAATTCTGTATAACCACAAGAATTATTTTAATAAATAGGACACAAGAAAATGTGTTACTTTTTTTTCCTTCTTAACACCCCCAATTTAGGGTGAAATTTTTTAGGAGTTTTGGGAATACAGTAGAAATGTAGCAGAAGGGGGTCTACCAAAAATAGTAAAACTTTGAAAGTGGTCCACGAGAAAAAAAAAGTTTGGGAACCTCTGATTTAGATCATAGGGAAAAGAAGCCTGCAATAAAAATTAACCTATTCAAGTGCTATCTTTGGCGGGGTTTTTTTCCGATTAACAAATGGGATGTAGTTAATAGACAAGTACCGGATAACCTAATATGTATTTTGGAGACTTTTTTTCGAGCGGTTGAAAGCAAAATTTGACACAGAATTGTTGTTGTTTCTAATGGCACTTATCATAGACAAACCCACTGACTTTAGAAGTCAGTAATTTTACACTAAGAATTAATCTCTTGCTTTTTCCGTAGCGACTAAGAGCACGATTTAGCTATACATATATCGCAACCCTTTTTACGGGACGGTCTTCATTCATGCATTTCATTCACTCACCCACAGATCGTAATTTAGACATGAATCAGAGAACAATGATCAATGATTCAGTACCCCCAGTGGTATTACTCTCGACATGGAATATTTTGTGACCACGACAGACTTATACGTGCACCAGCCACACACACGGAGAATCTTAGGCCGGCGGGACTCGAACTCGTAAATTGAGGGACACAAATCAAACGCCCTACTAATCAGGCTATCCCGGCCCACACGGAACTGTAATTGTAGTAACAAATTCGCATACACTAATATCATATTATTGCAAGACATTGCAATTATTTATGTCATTGCGTTTTTGATTATCGTGTTTTCATGCATGCAAAATTACAAAATGACAGGCAGTGAACTCCTAGACGGATTTAGTTCCAAATTTGATAAGGAACTTTAGATGTTAAATCTGTGTACCAAATGTTAATGATCTAGCTCTGATCATTTTTTAATTGCCGTGTTAACTTATATTCAGCCAGCCGTACTGTCAGACGTCCACCTCATGAATTTTTTTTTCAAAATTTAATAAAAATCTACAAATTGCGAGTAGAGACCGTATATAAAATTTCATTCATCTAGCTCAAACTGTTTCTGAGTTATTTTGCTCACAGACAGTCATAATGCTCAGTTTAGTTTAGCTTAGTTATATTAACGTCCCGTTGTAAAGAAACACTAGGGCTATTTAGGGACGGATCTCGTAATTTTGAACCACGGTCAGATGACGAGGACGACACCTGAGCTGAGACCCCTCTCTCCACACCACACCACACCACACCAACGGGAGGACGTTTGGGATGACGGATTTAGTGTGCAACAGACCCCCTTACACGACGGTTCTTAAGTGGAATCGGCTCACGAGTCGCATAATGCTCAGAATATATTTTCCGAACTCAGAGAGATCTGGAGATTCATCAAAGTCTCGATTTTTTTTTCTTTGACGATTACAATATTTTCTCTGAGTATATTTCGTATACGAAAAATTAAAAAACGCCCAAAAATGAAATCAGCAATAAAATCATATCTTATAGTAATGTAATCAAAATGCAAAGGCACGTTCTTAGGGGTTGTATGACTTTTGCGTACCAGTCATAAAACTGTCAATCAATAGTCTTGTTTATAACGTGGTTGTGTTATTGATAAGGGTCAGTTCTGGAAGAAGTTACAACATTTTAAACGTTATCTAAAAGTGTCATATTTGGCAAGAGCTAGCATGATGTTTGACACAATTTCGAATATTTAACGATACATTCATTAATACAATTTCATGCGTTTTAATACTATCTGAATAATTTCAAGATGAATTGCTTTTCAATGTATTTATTTAAAAATGTATGATAAAAATCATTGAGGAATATTTCTTCTCATATAAATAGTGTATCTATTTCGAAATAATAATCATTTCTTCTAGATTTTAGATATAAATGCATTAATTTACATAAATATAACCTTTTGCATAAAACGAAAGAGTTTGCGTTTCATTAGTTTTTGCTTTATATCTTCTTGATTCGTTTATTTAATTCAATAAGTTCGAACATTAAAATATATGTTATTTAAATATAGGCACTTAAAAAATTTAAAGTATAATTAAATCAGGTTGTTTCTTAAATTTCAAGTACAATTAAATGAGGTTGTTTCTTAAATTTCAAGTACAATTAAATGAGG